>DF362022.1:9213-32933 GCA_000787875.1 Solanum virginianum
ATTTAAAATCCATAATGAGATAGTTTGTCTGATATTGCGCATGAGTTTGATTCTAGTACTTTTTATTGATTATTACACTCATTTATATCTGTGACTTTTGCTTTACATATTCGGTACGTCTTTCGTACTGACATCCTTTCTTTGGGGGGCTATATTTCATGCCCGCAGGTTCGGACGTACAGGGTAGAGGGCCTCCAGCTTAGGACTACAGTCACGGCCCATAGGTTGGGTCGTGACATATTATTTCCCTAAAAAGGCTTTACAAGTGGATCCATCTAGTGCATGTTTCATCTTAAGTGGGGTCATGTATATTTTACCTTGGAAAGTAGACCAAACTTTTTCGAGGGGTTGTCATGCTTCGAAATTCCAAGTAGTAGATCGCTTGGTCTTATATGTCAGTTAAAGTCTCCTCCCACATATATATGTTATATTATGCAAGTTGAATATTTTACATGCATGTTTTATTACAAATATTGATCATATATGTGATATTGATGTTATATCCATTGTCTATATTTATGCACTTTGAATATTATGATTTATGTCTTTATTGCATTACACCCCGCATACTTAGTACATTCCAAGTACTAATGCATACTTTATGCCTACATGATATCACCATGTAGGGACCAGAGCTCCTATTGATCATTCTCCTCCATGTGGGTAGTTCGATTAATCTGAAGAAAGCTTTTTGTGAGTCCTCAATTCCGAGGACATTATCTATTTTCCTTTTATGCTATATTGACTCTTACTATTTTTGGATACTTATCATTTAAGGGTGAAGCTGGGAAGTGTCTTGGCCCCCACTCCATTCTATATAGAGGTGTCATTGGATATTATGGTTGTTATGCTTTGAGCTTGTCTCTTCTCATGCTATTATCATTATGAAATACTTTCCTAAGTCCCGCTTATCTTTTATTAATGTCACTTGTTGTGCTTTATTTTGCTTTTCGCGACCAAGGATGTGTGTATGATATGCTAAGAGGCTTGTTTGGGATCCCTTCGGGTTCCCCATTCGTCGTGGCACGTCTAGGCCTTAGGCTTGAGTCATGACAATCTATTCTAAATATAAGTATCACTAATGGTACAATCTACAGAAAAATATTTATATTTCCTTTTAAATTAAATATGCTTGATTCCAGTTTTATCCTTCAAAAAAATAAAATCTTAACCCGCTATCATTAAACATCAAAATTCACGTTTTTCTAATAAAAATCACTAATTGATTGTTAGCTTTGATAATTGGCCCCATGCAATTCTCAATTAGTTTTGGCTACTTTTATTGTCCAATTTATGTTTGTAAATGTTTTTTTTGGCTTACTGAAAAAATATTAATTTTAAATTCATTTTTTATTCAAATGCGTTTTTCATTCTTCTCAATGGTTTCTATCAAAATGTTTATAATTGCAAATAATAGCCGTATGAGGGTGATATTTTATATATCCATATATTTTATAATTTTGACAATAAGAAGGAAAACTAATTATTAGTATTTTTTATTTATTCTATGTTTTCTACAGGAAAAAGTTTTTGGATATTTTAAATGAGCAAAAAAGTGATATTAAATCCAACGAAAAAATGGAGAATATGACTCTAGACTCCATAAAAATCCTTAATGTAGTGAGATCTCACAAGCATTGTTGTTTTTTTGAATCTGAACTTCCTAGTCAGGTAAATACATTGTTAATCTATTGCTAAACAACTTGTATATAGCGGAATATTCTTGGATATTCGTCATTAATATGTTGTTCGATAAAGTCAGTGACAAATTCTTGATGTTTAAAGACCATAATTATATCGTCTCAAGCTATAAAATATGGATACATGTTTCTCCCACAAATAGAGTATTCTTTTTAATAAAAAATGTTATAGATAGATTTGATCATAGAATAATATTTAGCCTTATATATAATGAAGAAGTTCATATGTTGTGGTTTGTTATCCTTATTTTTGTATTTCAATATGTGAACTAAACTTTTGACAATTAAAAAGAATACTTCCTTCCTTCTATTTTATGTGACATTCTTTTCTCTTTAATCTATTGCGAAACATAACATTTTCTTAATTACAACATGATTAATTTTAAACTTTGCATCTTTTTATTTCCAAGGACATGTGTAAATTGACTCAACACAAAAGAGTGAATTCTAAAATTTGTGATCTTAAATACATTGTCATATTTGTATTGTCCGACTATAAAACCTCTTACTAATACAGGAGCAACAACAACAACAATTTACCCATCAAAATCCCACAATAAAATCTCTTATTAATGGTACAATAAAAAGTTTATACCTTGATTATTTTCAAATATAGACATATTTCATTTTTTTTAATAGATTAATAATAAAATAGTGTTACATGAAATTGAAAATGAGGAAGTATCTGACATGTTTAATACCAAAAGTCATTTTTTTTCCTTTTAAACTCATTGTAAATGTCACACCCCGAGCGTACACCCTAGACGTGGTCGGCTCTCGAAAACTGTTTCTAGTCCCAAGCGAACCACTTGGCCTGGCTACTACTTAGCGGAAGACTTAAACAATAGTCGGACAACTATAAAAGCAACAAGCTAAACAACAATGAACTGCATAACTGAGTGTAACAGTCCACAAGCAACAGCTGAATAAACTAGAACTAGAATACTGACACACAGTCTATGGAACCTCTATTATAACTATCTGAAAGGATTACTGGGACAGGCCCCATGTAGCCAGAACTGAAATAAAGACTGAAATAAAATAACAGTAACCAAAGAGCCTCGGACTGAGAGCGGCTGCTGAGGAACTCTATCACCTGCGTCTGCATCATAAAACGATACAGGTCCTAAGGACATCAGTACTTGGAATGTACGTATGCAAGACGCCTAAAATAGTAACTCAGAACATCATAATGTTTCTCAAAAAGACATAAATATAACTCATAATAAAATAACAATGATAATAAATACTTTGTATGCTGAAAGTAACATGTTGTAGGCTGGTAAGTAAAACATATTTTCTTAGCTTGGGGAGTTTCTTTAACCGACAATCACCACTATGAGCTTCGTGGTGATATAGTGTCTTGCACATGCTACCAGAGTTGTCTCGTACTTTGTCGGGGTAGGGGACGAAGAACTAGGGGAGTAGATCCATCCCAAAACTGAGCCATCTCAGTGGCTAATGAGGAATGTACCTTGGTACAATCCTATCCTATGATGGCTACATAGTTTATGAGTTCAAGTAATTAATTCTACTCTCACTCATATTGGTGCTCAATACTACTCCCAAAATACTTTTATATGGCTACATAGTTTATGAGTTCGAGTAATTAATTCTACCCTTACTCATATTGGTGGTCAATACTACTCCCAAAATACTTTTATATAGCTCATACTTAAAGACTTGGATTCTTGAAAATCTGGTTTTTCTTGGGGACTTAACCCAGCTTATTACTTAGCTTTTTCAACTGAAATCTTTAACATTGTTGAACTAGTATCTTTCATGTACTTTCAAACATACTAGATTTCTTAATTTAAAATCTGATTTCTCAGGAACTTAGCCCGAGTTACTACTTAGCTTTCTCAACTAAATTCTTTAACTTGACTAAAACTAATATCTTTTCAAATATCTTCAAACGTATTGGTTTCTCAGCTATCATACCAAAATTAGTTCAAGAGAATGATTATTTAATTTATCTCAAAACTATAGGCTTTATGGGTGTTCATGAAACCCACATGAAATTTATAGGAAATCCTTCTTAACTATAAATCTTGGTTGCAATACTATATATAACAAGTAAAGAATCAAGAGTCATCATATTTTATCAAGAATCCTTCTTAACTATAAATCTTGTTTGCAATACTATATATAACAAGTAAAGAATCAAGAGTCATCATGTTTTATCAAGAATCTATATGTACAATTGGAAATTTACTAAACTTCACAGAAATTACATGAATTTAATGTTAACTAAAGCTTGAAACTTCTTGGATGAAAACTAAGTTAGGCTTTCTAAAATATCCTCAAAAATAGTTTTAGAGTGGCCTTACATACCAGGGAAAAGAATTCTTGAGCCCTACTACGATATTGATTTTCTTGCGCGTGAGTTTCTTGAGAGCATTTTTGAAAGAATGAAGCTGTAAAATAAGCGTTTAGGGCCTAGATTCAACTTAAAACTGACTAGGTTAGGATTATGAGGTGTGAGAAAGGTCAAAACTACCCTTCCCCAGTGTTAAAATTTTGGTTTTTGCAAAAAGTCAGATTACGTCCACATTTCAAAAAAACCAAAGTATGATTCTGCTTCCCTAGCGCATCGGGGAAGGGGCATGGGAACCTCACTATCTTGAAATTGTTTGAAAAAAAATAATTTGACTCGATCGTGTAAAAATCAAGTGGAGACCATTTTCTGACTTAGTTTTCTGCACTGATCGCAAATTCGGTCTCGGATTTGCAAATGAAGCATGGGAACACGTGTTTTGCGCAAGGTCAATTCTAGGGGTATTTTAGTCTTTTCGCTGGCTATTACATTATCTCCCCTTGGGATCATTCATCCTCGAATAATAATGATACGAACAAAATCTAGCTCAAATCACAAGATTTTTGAGATTAACAAACATAAATCGTCAAGGTGGATTATGGAAGTTTACCTTCAAGATCCTCATTTAGGCCAATGAACAAGTGTGGATACTTGGCCTTCATATCTTCCTCTACCTCCCATGTAGCTTCCTCCATAAATTGGTTCCTCCACAAAACCTTCACCAAAGAAATCTCCTTGGTCCTTAGTTTATGAACTTACTGGTCTAATATCTGCATTGGGATCTCTTCATATAACAAATTATCCTTAATTCCAACACTTTCAACTGGGACAACTAGTGAGGGATTGCCCAAGCACTTCTTAAGCATGAAAATATGAAACATTGGATGTATAGAACTTAATTATGTTGGTAACTCTAACTTGTAAGCAACGCTACCCACTCTTCTCAGGATCTGGTAAGGCCCAATATATCATGGGCTGAGCTTTCCCAAATCTCATAACTCCCTTCATTGGAGATACCTTCAGGTATACCCGATCACCTACCTTAAACTCCAAGTCTTTCCTTCTGACATCAGTGTAAGACTTTTGTCGGCTCTAAGCTGTCTTGAGCCTTTCTTGAATAATCTTCACTTTTTTCATAGCCAGCTAGATTAGGTCCTATCAACCCTGCCCCACAAATTTCAAACCACTCTATGGGTGATCTACAACTTCTCCCGTAAAGGGCCTCATACGGTGCCATCTGTATGCTAGCTTGAAAGCTATTATTATAAGAGAACTCAATCAAAGGTAAATGATCATCACAGTTACCTTTAAACTCTATCATGCATGCCCTCAACATACCCTCCAAGGTCTGTATAGTTTGCTCTGCTTGCCCGTCTGTCTGCAGATGGAAAGTTGTACTAAGATTCACCTTCGTGCCAAGCGCCTTCTAAAAGTACTTCTAAAACTGTGTTATAAACTGAGCTCCCCTATCTGAAATAAAGGATGTAGGGACTTTATGTAGCCTAATAATCTCTTTAAGATAAAGTGTGGCATAATCCTCAGTTGTATCAGTCATCTTAATAGGTAGAAAGTGAGCTGACTTGGTCATTCTATCTACTATGACCCATATCTAATCATGTTGTCTACAAGATCGAGGTAAGCCTGTTAGGAAGTCCATGTTTATCATCTCCCATTTCCATTCTGGAATATATATTTTCTAGGCTACACTATAAGGCCTTTGGTGCTCTACCTTAACCTGCTGGCAATATGAGCATCTAGACACGAACTCTGCAATATCTCTTTTCATACCACCCCACCAATAGACCTCCTGTAAATCTCTATACATCTTTGTTGCACGATGGTAGATAGAGTATCTGGCATTATGAGCCTTATCTAAGATTCTATCTCTAAGGCCATCAACACTTGGCATACACAATCTGCCTTGGTATCTCAGGACACCATCTCCCCCTTTTGAGAATACTAATACTTTCTTCTTCTGAAGATCTTCTTTTAATTGGAAAAGGATGGGAACCCTGTGTTGTTTTTTCTTTCACTTTCACCACCAAGGATGACTCTGACTCATTTCTAGCAATGGCCCCACCTTTGTCAGAATCCTTAATCTGCACCCCCAAACAGGCTAGTTTGTGAACCTCTTTGGCTAACTCTTTCTATTCATCCTCAACGTGGTTGTGCTACACATGGTCACCCTGCTAAGAGCATCAGCAACTACATTAGCTTTACCTGAATGATAGGCTAATACCCATATCATAGTCTTTCAGCAGCTCCAACCATCTCCTATGCCTCATATTCATCTATTTCTAGCCAAATACATACTGCAAGCTTTTATCATCCATGAATACATCCACGTGCCCACCATATAGATAGTGTCTCCAGATATTCAGAGTGAACACCACTGCAACAAGCTTAAAATCATGAGTTGGGTAATTCTTTTCATGAATCTTAAGCTGTCTGGAGGCTTATGCTATCACCTTGCCTCTCTGCATTAACACACAGGCAAGCATACTCTAGAAGCATCACAATATACCACGAAGTCATCAAATCTCTTTGGTAGGGGATAAGACTAGGCTGTGTTATCCTAGTTTTTAACTCTTAGAAACTCTTCTGACAAGCTTCTAACCATTCGAACTTAGTCTTCTTTTGAGTTATCTTAGTCAAGGGAGCTGAGATAGAAGAAAACCCTTTTACAAACCATTTGTAGTGCCCCGCCAAGCCTATTAAACTCCTTATCTTTGTAGGAGTTATGGGCCTTGGCCATTTCTTTACTGCCTCAATCTTTTGGGAATCAACTTGGATACCCTTACCAGACACAATGTGCCCTATAAACGCCACAGATACCAACCAGAACTCACACTTAGAAAATTTAGCATATAGTTACTGATCCTTAAGGGTCTGAAGGATAACTCTAAGATGGCCGGCATGCTCCTCCTTGTTACGGGAGTAGATCAGGATATCATCTATGAACAAGATATAAACATATCTCGGTATGGCCTCAACAATCTGTTCATAAGATGCATGAAAGCTGCTGGTGTATTCGTCAGCCCGAAAGACATGACCAAAAACTCATAATGACCATAACAGATTCTAAAAGCTATCTTAGGAATCTCTCTCTCTCTCTCTAACTTTAAGCTAATGATACCCAGCTCTGAGATAAATCTTGGAAAAATAGGTAGCACCTTAAAGTTGGTCGAATATGTCATTAATTTTGGAAAGAGGATACTTGTTCTTAATGGTGACCTTGTTCAACTGACGATAATCTATGCATACTCATAGAGAACCATCTTTTTTATGCATGAAAAAGACTAGAGCACCCCAAGGTGAGATGCTTGGTCTAATGAAACCCTTATCTAAGAGATGTTTCAGCTGCAACTTTAACTCTTTTAGCTCCAAAGAAGCCATACGGTATGGAGGGATGGATATAGGTTGAGTATCTAGAAGAGTGTCTATCCTAAAGTCTATCTCCCTATCAAGAGGGACTTCAGGAAGATCCTTAGGAAAGACTTCTGGAAACTCATCCACCACAGGGACAGACTGAAGAGATGGTGCCTCGGCACGAAAATCTTGAACTCTGACTAGATGGTATAAACATCCTTTGGAAATTAACTTTCTGGCTTTGAGATATGAAACAAATGGACCCTTAAGAAATACTGAGCTACCCCTCCACTCTAAGACTAGGTCCTTAGGAAATTAAAATTTAATTACCCTAGTTCTGCAATATATGGAGGCATACCCATCATAAAGTCAATCCATGCCTAGGATGACATCAAAATCTACTATGTCTACCTCCACCAAATTAGCTACAATAGTCTTATGATAAATAGAGATTAGATAGCCCCTATAGATTCTTTGGGCTAAAATAGACTCTCCAGTAGGAGTAGAAACACTGAAAGGCTCGATAAGGCATTCTGGATTAACCCCAAACTTCACAGCTACATATGGGGTTACAAATGACAATATGGCTCTTGGGTCTAATAATGCATAGACATCATAAGTTAAGATTTTGAGCATACCCATAACCATATCTGGTGAGTGCCACTGCTCTTGTCTAGTGCCCATGGCATAAAAGCGGTTTGTGCCCTCGCTTATTCCTGTTGTAGTGCCTCTGTGAGGTGGCTTGCCCTGCGGTGCTGAAGCAACTATTTTTGGCCTGTTATCCCTCATATTTTGCTTCCCTATAGGGCAATCCTTCAAGACGTGCCCCACATGACCATATTTGAAACAACCATTCATGCCCATAAGGTACTCTCCGAGATGAGACCTACCACACTTACCATAAGTAGGATAACAGTTTGCTCCTTAAGCTACGCTACCCTATGACTGGCTACCTAAAAACCTGTGATATTGTGATCCTTACTCATTGATAACTCTTGGTGTAGGTGCACTAGCGGATGAAGGTGTTGGTCTGGCTATCTTAGGCTAAAAAGATGAGTGAGTTCCACCTCCAGTCCCTCTCTTGCCTGTCTCCTGGCCCAATTTCTTGGCCATATTGCTCCTAAACTCCTCCCTATCCTACATCTTCTCCTCCTCTACATGCTACACATATGTCATCAAAGGGTTACACCCATATCCCTAAACAACATTGCATTCCTGCCCTCTCTCTTAGTTATTTGACAAAGCCTGGACACGATGAGATCCATACTAGTACACATATCTACCACCATAGCTGGAGTGTAATGGGATAGCTGAGTAAACATGAGGATATACTCCCATACACTAATATTCTCCTACTTTAGATTCAGGAATTCCCTTACTTTAGCCTGCCTCATCTCTCTGGGAAAGTATTATCCCAAAAAGGCCTCCTCAAACAATGCCCAACTAATAGCTGGTGCCCCATCTGCCTTGCTCCCTTTCCACTAATCAAACCAAAGTCTAGCTACCCCCTTGAGCTGGTAGGCAGCCAACTCAACCCTCTTAGCATAATCTATATGTATAATCTTAAACACCTTCTGGAGCTCCTCAGTGAAATTCTCAAGATCCTCTTTCATATTGGACCCCGTGAATTGATGTGGGTTCATCCTTAGAAACTCCCTAGCTCTGGTGGTATCTGACCCATCATTTCTGCCATCTCCCTAGTAACCTCCCTGTGTATTGACGGCCTGAGCCAAAGTCTGGATGGCTTGGCATAGCTCAGCATTAGAAATGTCTGCTTATTGTGGCTATTCCACAAGCACAACTGGACCTCTAGGTTCCTATAGAATGTGGTAAGGCTATTTTACATTTCTCCTGGCTGGGCATCCTCTGCGCCTTACTAGTGAGTTATCTCTATGAGGAGGCATGATCTGAAAAACACGGCGTGAACGCACGAGTCAGAAAGGGACTTCACAGAGATATACTGTGAAGCATGAGACAAAGAGTAACAATCAATTATCACACTTCCTAATGTCCCATAAACTCCCTATTATAGATGTGGCATGCTTCACACCCAGACTCTACTAGACATGGTTCCATAGGCTCCCTAGGACTCTTCAACTCTGTACTCTGATACCAAGTTTGTCACACCCCGAGCCTACACCCTGGATGTGCCTGGCACTCAAAAACCATTTCTGGTCCTTAGAGAACCACTTGGCCTGGCTACTACTCAGCGGAAGACTTAAATAATAGTGGGAAAACTTAAAACCAACAAGCTAAATAAGAATGAACTTCATAACTGAGTGTAACCGTCTACAAGCAACAGCTAAATAAACTAGAATTAGAATACTGACACACAGGCTATGGAACCTCTACTATAATTGTCTGAAAGGACTACTGGGACAGGCCTCAAGTAGCCAAAACTGAAACAAAGACTAAAATAAAATAATAGTAACCAAAGAGCCTCAGACTGAGAGGAGGCCTCACCACTGACCGAAATCTGTCTAGTTCTCAATGAAGCAGCTGCTGAGGAACTCTGTCACCTATGTCTGCATCATAAAATGATGCAGGTCCTAAGGATATCAATACCTGGAATCTATGGTATATAATATGGCCAAAATAGTAACTCAAAACATCATAATATTTCTTAAAAAGATATAAACATAACTCATAATGAAATAACAATGATAATAAATGCATTGTATGTTGAAAGTAACATGTCGTAGGCTGGTAAGTAAAATATATTTTCTTAGCTTAGGGAGTTTCTCTAACCGACAACCACTATTATGAGCTTCATGGTGATACAGTGACTTGGCCACCCTGCCAAAGCCTTCTCACACTTTGCCAGGGTAGTGGACGAAGAACTAGGGGAGTGGATCCATCCCAAAACTGGGCCATCTCAGCGGCTAATGAGAAATATACCTTGGTACAATCCTATCCTATGCTGGTTACACAGTTTATGAGTTTGAGTAATTAATTCTACCCTTACTCATATTGGTGTTCAATACTACTCCCAAAACACTTTTATATAGCTCATACTTAAAGACTTGGAATTCTTAAAATCTGATTTCTTAGAAACTTAGCCCAACTTACTACTTAGTTTTCTCAACTGAATTCTTTAGCTTGATTGAAACTAATATCTTTTCAAATATCTTCAAACATATTGGTTTCTCAGCTATCATACCAAAAATAGTTCAAGAGAATGATTGTTTAATTTATCTCAAAACTATAGGCTTTATGGGTGTTCATGAAACCCACATGAAATTTATAGGAAATCTTTCTTAACTATAAATCTTGGTTGCAATACTATATATAACAAGTAAAGAATCAAGAGTCATCATATTTTATCAAGAATCTATACATACACTTGGAAATTTACTAAACTTCACAAAAATTATATCAATTTAATCTTAACTAATGCTTGAAACTTCTTGGCTGAAAACTAAGTTAGGCTTTCAAAAATAGTTTTAGAATGACCTTACATGCCTGGGAAAAGAATTCTTGAAGAATCGGAAAGAATTTTTGAGCACTACTACGATCTTGATTTTCTTATGCGTGAGTTTCTTAAGAGCATTTTTGAAAGAATGAAGGTGTAAAATAAGCATTTAGTGCTTAAATTTGACTTAAAATGGACTATTTTAGGATTCTGGGGTATGAAAAAGGTCGAAACTATGCTTCACCATTAAAATAAGAAAAACAGCCCGTTTTTGTACTGGTGTGCATCGCGCACTAGTGTTAAGATTCTATTTTTCACAATAAGTCAAATTACATCAAAATTTTGAAAAAACAAAAGTGTGATTCCATATCCCTAGCGCGTCGTAAAAGTGGCGCGGAAACCTCACTGTTTTGAATATTTTTAGAAAAAAATAATTTGACTCGGTCGAGTAAAATTGAGTCGAGACCATTTTCTAACTCAGTTTTTTGCACTGATTGCAAATTCAATCTCAGATTTGCAAATGGAGCATGGAAAGATGTGTTACGCACAAGGTCAATTCTAGAGATATTTTAGTCTTTTCACTGAGTGTTACAGTAAAGTCAAATTTACAATATATATAAACATCATAAAACTAATATTTATTTTATTTTTCAGGAAAATTCCTATTATTAAATAAATTAAGTAGCATATGGATTTACAGATTATTCAAAACAAGTTAGAACAAAATGTTTATTCAAACATGAAAATCGCCAGCTTCTTTAGAGCTCTCCTACTGATATTCAACAACTCCATTCATTATTACCCATATGAAACTCTTCAATATTCTATTGCTCTTGACCTCAGAGTCATTACTATGAGAGAGGTGGGAAAGAAACCCTTATTTTGTCATGAAATTGTGTGTGGATTAGCTGCAGCAGGTAACCCAATGTTACCCAAACAAAAATTGGAGAGAAGGGCATGTAATGCACGTAACAAAGTTCAAGAAGGTGAGTCATTGGTCAGGAGGAGGGAGAGAGTGGGAAATAAGATTTTGAATTTCAAGAACGATCTGGATTATGATTGTCAAGGGCAACAAAGAAGAACAACGAAGAAAAAATAAGAATATTTTGGGGATAAAGAGTGAAGCTTACAAGAAGGTGGTCAAGTTTATAGATGAGTTTTAGGTGTATTAAATTTCTTTTGTTTCATTGATATAGTAATATTTCACAATTTGTTATCAATATAGATTGGAGACTATAATTAATCTTCTAAGCCTCGTCAAGTGCCTTTGTTTCTCTAGGTTTTGTATTTTGAACAAAAACAAAGTCACATAATTGAATTAACAAAATCTAGTTGATCATTTGAACAATTGTTTGGTACATGAATTGCATCAAACTTCTTTGTTTTTTTTTAACCCAGAAAAAAAAATTAAACTTAAAACTACTTGACTTTTTTTTTTTATAAAAATATATATCATCCTACAATTTTTATTTTATTTTTTAAAATAAGACAATCTGATCACTCAAAGGCCATCTACAGGTAAATCCAAATTTGGGTCCTCTATTTCTAATTTGTTGTCATAATTTTTTCTTACAACCACATTCCGAACATTTCTTTTAAATTGTGAGTCTATAAGAAAAAACATATTTATCACACAAAGATAAGGGTTATATCTGTGTACACCCCACCCTCCTCAAACTCACTCGTGAGATTATACTGAATATGTTGTTCACTATTAAAAAATCTGACTTCAAAAGAGGTCTGAATAAATTAACCTCTTTATCCCACAAAGGGAAGAGTAAGATTTGTGTACATCTGTAACACCCCTCATGTGCTTCGAAAATTTCCTATATCGTAATTCTAGCATATCTCAAAATTCGTGCATGATTTCAAAAATCTGACTTCATATTCTTATTCAAGAGGCAAAATCGTGTAGGAAAAGGGTGGTCGTCAATTTTTAGAAGACCTGTAGAGAATTATTATTTTTTCAACGTGGACCAGAAACAGTAAGGATCTGTGTCCAATCTGCGATGCTGACTGGGTGCGAACCAGTGCAAATTGGCTTTCACGTTAGGTTTGTGTGGCAGGCTGGATGTGGACCAGTTCATCTAGTTCCTTTATTTTTCCAGCTTTACTCAAGGGTATTTGGGTAATAACATAATGCTTATATATATGGGAACCCCTCATTTTTAGCCATTTCTAGCCCGAATACTCATAAAAAAATTCTCTCAAAATACTCTCAAGTCTTTAAGCTTTCAAGAGGAAGGAACAAGCTAGGGTTTTGGTTTCTTTCCCTTCAAGTTGGGTATTCTCTTCATTGAGTTGTTAAGGTATGTGGGTTTGATTGTGGGAACCATCCTTCCCACAAGTACAACCATTTTTGTCCTCCTACTACATAAAGTTTATGAATCTTTATGGGTGTTTTATGAACTCTAGCATATGGTATTACCGTGATGCATTCTATGATGGTTTATTGTTGTGCATTATCATGAAGTAAAATATTATGTGGTATTTATGGATTTATATGAGTATTGAGGAAGTCTTGACTAGGATTTTACTTGATAAGATGAATTTCATGTTCTCATGTCCATATTTTGGAAGATGGTGTATATTATTATGATGAGTTAGTTAAGGATGATTTAAACTAATTATTTTCCCTATGTGTCTTGAAATTTGATTTTTAAATAATGAGGGTTATACTACAATATTAGTGGGTTGGTTTGAATGACCTTAAAATGAGTTGGTTTTACTCCTCTCATATTTAGACTCTTGAAATGCATGATTTTAACTACATGTGCATATACCCACCTTATTTGGCCAAGTTTCCTAGACAAGGATTTTCAAGTTGATGAAAGACTGTTGCATTAATTACAAGGCAAGCATGTTATGTTAAAGTATGGGTTCCCAAGAATGTATTAAAGTCATGTAAAGTTTCTATAATTTGCAAGTAATATGTTAAGCCCTTATTCTACATTTCTACCCTCTTGTGAATGAATAATGTGTACATGAATGGGGCAAGCCAATAACTATTTACCCTCATGTACACGTGAAGGGGTCAAGCATAATCACCAATTTACCCTCATGTGCAACGTGGGGGATTGACTCAAGGGGTCCTTATATTAAGTCTTGGTCTCTAAACTATGTGCTAACATAGGATTATATTATTTTCCTAAATGGGTTTTTTTACCTAGTGGATCCATCGAGGACAAATTCTCCACTTCATAGGGTCATGTATGGTGTACCTTGGCAAGTAGACTACCTCTTCTCTGGTGGGGTGTCATGCATCGGGATTCCAAGTAGTAGCTCGCTTGGTCTTATATGTCAACTAAGATCTCCTCCCATATATATGTTATAATATGAAATTGAATGTTTACATGCATGTTCTATTACAAGCATTGATCATACATGTCATCTTGAGATTATATCCATTGTTTATGATTATGCATCTTTATTGTTATGGCTTATTTCTTTGTTGTATTGCACCCCGTATACTTAGTATATTCCAAGTACTAACTCATACCCTATGCCTACATGATATCACCATGTAGGAATTAGAGCTCTTATTGACCATCCTCCTCTGTATGGTTAGAGCGGATCTTTTGAAGACTAATATTGGTGAGTCCTCTATTTTGGGGAAAACATCCACTTTACTTTCATTCTCTTGTTAATACTTATCTCATTTTGGATACTTTCTTTAAAGGTGAGCCCGGGAGATGTCTTGGCCCCTACTCCATTCATAGTTAGAGGTGTTGTTGGATATATGGGTTGTATATTATGAGCTCGACTCTTATTATATCTATATGTTGTTGGAGTATTCCCTTAGTCTCTTATTTACTTTTGTGGTGAATATTTGTTATGTTGACAAGTTGGAAGTCCCAAGTCCCTAAATGCCCCTATAGCGTGAGTTATACTTACTCACCCCTTAGACTTATTTGCTATGTGATTCATGTATATCTTCTTCTCTATAATATCCCTATAGCATGAGTCCAAAGCCTCATTTCCCTTAGAAGATATATATTATGTGCTTAATTATCATTTATTGCTTCTACAAAACCAATTATGTGCTACACATACTTAAGAGGTTTGTATGAGGATCCCCTTGGGTTCCCATTCGCCGTGTCACATCTAAGCCCTAGTCTTGGTTTATCAAGTTTGATATTAGAGCATTAGGTTTATAAATAGTCCTTGAAAATCTAACACACTACATCGAGTAGAGTCTTGTTCATGGTTGTAAAGCCGCCACAACTATGAATAGGAGGCTATGAGGTATTTTAGGAAATGCATCACTTCTTCATGATCTATGTCGTATGGTAGATCTTAATCCTTTATGGTTTAATTGTGATTCCTATCTATTACGTTTCAGAATATGTCTAAGGCTATTCAAAATGGTGGACAAGATGGTAGCCATCCCTCGGTTGAGGATCAACTTCCCAACAATGACATATTAAATGCGGAGATTCGCAATGCTCTATGGCTATTGACCACAGTTGTAATCGCTCAACTACACCAACAAATGGGTGCCCTCGAGATTTCAAAGGATAAGAGGAGGGAGAGGAAGGCTAAGAGGGCTCGAGTTGATGGTGCTTCATCTTTTACTAGTTTACTGGCGCCCAAGAGCAAAAAGGGAAGGCTCCCTTTTGCCACTTGTCAGGGCTGTGGCAAGAAGCATCAAGAAAAGTGTTTGGCTGGCACTGAGGGTTGTGGGTTTTGATTCTTGGCCCCTTTCAACCAAGAAGACCCAAAACCCTTTTTCTCAATTTCACGGAATATTTGGCTAATTTAAATTTGGGTTTTCAATTGTATTGATTAATAAATTCAATTAAAGTGTGGGTTGTACTAAACAATGATTTTAAGTTGATTTAAGCCCAAAATTGTTGGATTACATCATTATTATAAATATTTGATTATGCATGGTCCCTTTAAGGTTTAATCTAAGCATGAGTTATTTATATTATGATTTAGATGTAGATTAAATTATGAATTTTACTTCAATTTTATATTATATTGTTGATTTAAGTTTAAATCTCAATTATCCATGCTATTCTATCATCATTCATGGCATATGCATTCATGAACAATGGATTTTTATAGAAATTATGACATAAGTTAAGCCTGATTATGTTTTATGATATGATTTTGATAAGATATTGGTTATGAAAAGAATATGATCACATAAATGTCTATCGTTATAGCTCTTTAAGCATTATGGGTGCTTGTACGATATTGTTATATGAATGAGTTATTCCTAAGCATGAATATTATGATTATAAGTTATGATTTGGATTTTAAGCCCAAGTGTGCATTGAAATGAATTGAAATGACTTACTATTGAAATTATGTATATATGAATACATATTCTCATGGGATGTTTGACTTAGCACCAATAAATTAGGGGCGTCAGGGCTATTCCTAAGGGTCTTTTCCCTTTCCTTGAACTATGTGTCAGCATAGGAATGATAGTCATTACCGAAATGACCAGGTCGTAAATGATGACTATTCATTTATGAAATTATATGATATGTTTTGGTAAGGAAATCCTTCTGAAATGACTAGGTCATAAGGAAGGTGGCCACACATATGAAATGACCGGGTCATAAGGTGTGATGTGATTACCTTTGGCAAGTAATCTTCTCTCACCCGATAGGAGATCAACGTTGTGCAAATTCATGTAATAGATAGCAAGAGTTTGGTATGTCGGTTATGGTGACATCCCCATTATATATGAGCATCTTTGCATTTCATGCATCATGGACTTCATGGTATATTTTATACTACCCTTCTTTGGATATATGATTCTTTCTATATTATGTGGCCTTGCCATTTAATATTGAATGTAGGTTTAATAAGTCGCATACATTGCATGCCCGCATACTTAGTACATTCAAACATACTAACGAATACTTTTGCCTACATGATCTAACCATGTAGGGACCAGAGACTACTTTCATCCACTGTTGGATGACTAGATTTAATTTAAGATACTTATTGTGATGAGTTGTACCTTTTAATGATAAGCCATCATTCCTCTACCTTATGTTGCTTTTACTTTGTTATCTTTACTTTGAGGGTGATCCTAGGACATGTCTTGCCCCTGTCACATCTTATGACTAGAGGCATTGTTGGACATCTTGTAGACTCTTGTATAGATATGTTCTATGTGTTGTATTTGGAACTTATGACCATGGTTATCTATTGGATATGGTTATTATGGATTAATTATAAGAATTATGATAAGTATGTAAGTTTAATGTGGAATGTGGAAGATCCCAAGTGCCTTATTGCCCCCATAGAGTGAGTCATACTTACCCGCCCCTCAGTTTTTATGCGTTATGTGATTCCATGTTAATCCCTATCCCTGTGGTATCCCGATAGCGTGAGTCCTACTTTCCCATCCCTTAGAACAATGTGTTTATTTTCTTTAATATGTTTCTAAACTAATAATGTGAACATGGATACTTTGAGGCTTATTTGGGGACTCTTGAGTTCCCATTCGCCATGTCACACCTAAACCTTATGTTTAGGTCGTGACAAGTTTCTAAAATAACTCATGTAAAGTATTTATTTAATAAATTAAATCTATGGTGACCATCAACATATGAAAATATGTAAAATACATATAATTTGCAAGAAAAACATTCAAGAACATGTATAGGGGCTCGACACTCTCAAAATCTTCCTACTACCATCAATAGGGGCACGAGGAAGAACAATTCCATATTTTAGTTTAGCCTTACATACCTAAGAAAAAGAAAGATAATCAAATTTTCAAGAAATTGGCCTCAATTCTCTTGAACCCTAGCCTCCTCTTTTCTCCTTAGCCTTGATTTTTAAGTTGAATTAGCTTAAATGATTGAAAATTCACGCTTAGGATTGATATCCTATTTAAAACGATTTTAAATGATAGGGTTTTAGTTTAGAATGGGTGGGGAAAGAACTAGAATGCCCATGCTTTTAAAATTGATCATCAAGTACTGTAATGGGGCTAGTCCGCAATGCAGACTTGTCACGCTTCAGTTTTTTTGATGGAATACTTAAAATGCGTTGAGAAACTGTTTTCTATAAAATAACACATAAATCGCATTTGTCAAATGCATTTTATGTAAATCATTTTCTGATGCTCTAAGAATCAATTAGGACCATTTTTCCACACAATGTTTCATGCTGATCGCAATTTCGGCCTTGAATTTGCCAAAGGAATTTGAGAAGACGTGTTATATGAGCATCTCTTATCTAGGAGTATTTTGGTAATTTTTACCAGGTATAACATTATAGTGAATTTATTTTTCATTACTAGAAATAAGACCACAAATCGATCTAAAATAGTCAACTTCAAAGGAGTTTGAAATAAACTCACCCGCCCACCCATCCAACCCAAACATCAACTTAAACTTGGAAACTACTTGGAGGCAAATGCCCTAACATAAATTCAATTTGACA
This sequence comes from Solanum virginianum, assembly GCA_000787875.1. NCBI lineage: Eukaryota > Viridiplantae > Streptophyta > Magnoliopsida > Solanales > Solanaceae > Solanum > Solanum virginianum. Next base: position 27,428 of record DF362022.1, read on the forward strand.
CAACAAAAATTGTTACCCCCACCAAAAACATTGTTATTGTCACCCCTAAGAGTCTCGTCCTACTTTTTTCAGAGCGAAAACAAGATCAACTTCCAATGAGGACGGGGGCTGGGGAAGGGGGTTGAGCTCCCCCTCCCTATGGCTGGAACTTCAAAAAACAATGGATCTAAATGTTTCAAAAAGAGGTAATTTCTTAGTTTGTTATAGTTTCAAGAGTTGCATCGTACTTTTCTTTTTTGCTATTCAGAATTTTATTAGTAACAAGGCTACAATCATTAGATGTTCATTGTTTTTTATTCAGAATTTTATTAGTAACAAAGCTAAAATTTTTAGATGATCATTGTTTCATGATTTGATTTTGATGGATTTGCACTTGACTTAGGATGTATTTCAGATCGAGTATGAGACTAGTTTTCAAGCCTTGTCTCACCAGGCTTTTGTAATTTTTCTAGATGAGACGAAGAATTTATGAAAATGGTGATAATGACAAAGAACCAATGAAAAAAAATATTTTTCATGTTTGACCAGAATTAAGTTTACAAAATTTGTCAATAATGCAATTTCCCTTTTAAGAAGAAAAGAATTAAATCATATTTGACCAAAAGATGATTCCATTTATATTTGATCAAAATCAAATTTACAAAATATATGAACTGCCCATTAATGCAAGGTATGCGCATTTTAAGAAGAAAAAAATTGAATCATGTCTTCAAGTGATTTAGTTCCTCTGAAGAAACCCTAATAAATTCACTATAACAATGGAAAAAGTTGAAGAAGATATGGTGTTAGCATGTTCAATTTGACGCCATGGATTAGAAAATTGGGTGGCTGACGAATTATCCAATTCCATTTCCAATTGACGTCGATGTACTCTTCAATTTTCATCTGTGAATGTCAGGTCAAGTACGAAAATTAAAAGAATATTTTTAGAATATATATCAAATAGATTTTACTACAAAAGATGATAATGAGAGTGCCTTCATAAAGATGATGGCATATAAACTTACAAAGACTTCCAAAGATTAATGTACAAAGTCAAACTAAGGGATATTTCACTTCGGTATGATTTATCTTTATAAAAAATCCTTCTTTTTTATTTTTTGATTATTATTTACTTATAATATTTGAATATCCTTGGGTTGTCACTAAATATTTTGTGGGATCTACATTTTTTTAATTAGAATATTGGGCTTGTGGCCCTTTTATTAAGAAAAATAGCTAGTCCACTTACAAATCCGGGGGCCCAAATAAAAAATACAATACCCTAAAATATCAGCCATTATAGATAGATCCGCCATTGGTTTCCTCTCTTGACTCTTTATCTACTCCAACAAACCAATGGCTTCCTTTGGTGTGTCTCAAATGATAAAGCTCCTCTTTGCTGTTGTCTTCCTGCTCAGCTTCATCGTTCTTCTGTAAGCATCTTCGACCTTCCTTTGTTTTTTCCTTGAATGTTGAAGCTTTTTGTTGATTGTTTCTTCTCATCAGTATGCCGTGTGATGCACTGCTATGGACAAACCATTCCTTCCACCATGAACAAAGGTTCCTCATCTCTTTGAAGATAGATCTGTAAGAATATCGACCTCTCCACTATAGCTTTATGTCTTTATTCATCCATCCTCTTATTTGGCTCTCTTCTAATGTAGGACATGGTGTAATCTCACCCGATCTGTAGATATACTTGTTTTCCATTGCTAAAGCTAAGCTCCTCTTTTGGTGATCTCTAACCCTAACCTTTGCTGAATATGTGTAGGTCTACACAACTTCAGGACTAGATGTGTGCATCCTACCCCTATAACTCCTTTTTTTTTGCTCCCGATGTTGTCGCCCTTTCTTGTATGCTTGCATCTTTAGAGTTCTGGCCACTGTATTGTGTCTATATATATATATATATATATATATATATATCATGTCTGTCGAATAGCTTTGGTCCTCACTCTAAGGGTAGGGGTATGATTTTTCTCAATATTAAGGATCTTTATGGCTGTAGCTGAAATTGTGAAAAGTTATGAAACTGTATTTTACTTTCATGGTTGAATGTTTCATTTGCAATGCAATCTACTAGCTGGTTAGCTTCTCTAAATACATGAGTAATTTCCGCTACTAGTTTTTGCATATTACACTGTATTAACTCAACAATCTCAATGAACTCCCATGGGATCCTCCATTCACCTATAATCATTTGCTTTAGGACTAGTGGGATCCACATTTATATGATGGTTTCTTAAAAAATAAAATCATTTAGGGGACACAATATATTCAAACATATATATCTATTCTAAAGCGTAAGTGTTGGGGAACAAATATAAGTATCACTAATGGTATAATCTACGGTGAAATATTTATTTTTCCTTTTAATTAAAATATTCTTGATTCCAATTTTATCTTTTAAAAAAAACCATTTAATCCTCTATCACAAAACATCAAAATTCACTTTTTTCTAAACATCAAAAAATGCCCCATGCAATTCTCAATTAGTTTTGATTACTTTTATCGTCCAATTTATGTTTGTAAATATTTTTTTTGGCGTACTAAAAAAAATATTAACTTTTAAATGCATATTTTATTCATATGCATTTTTTATTCTTCTCAATGGTTTCTTAAAATGTTTATAATTATAAATAATAGCCATATGAGGGTTATATAATATATATCCACATTTTTTATAATTTTGACAACAAAAAAGAAAATTGATTATTAATATCTTTATTTATTCTATGTTTTCCGTAGGAAAAAGTTATTGGATATTTTCAAAGAGGAAACCAAGCAAAGAATAAATTTAAATGAGCAAAAAAGTGATGACAAATTTAATGAAAATGTGGAGAATATGAATCAAGATTTCATAAAAATTCTTGATGCGTTGAGATCCCACAAGCATGGTCGTCTCTTTGAATCTCGACTTCCCAGTCAGGTAAGTACATTACTAATCTATTTCTAAATAGCTTGTATATAGTGGGATATTTTTGGATATTTGTTGTTATAGATAGATTTGATCATAGAATAATATTTAGCCCTATAATACATAAATTAACCCTTTGACTTGGCTTCAAATCATAAGTTATGTTTTAGTTTAGCTACTATAATATAGTGGTGCTCTATTACCATCTGGTCTCATTTTGTAATATTTAGGGAAGGGAAAAAATGATTTTATGTTGTAAATATAGTGTTTTGTGTTGTACATACAAGCAAAATATATGTTCTTCTTCATCTTGTTTTCCAAGTATATATGCTTTAATTTTTTTTCTTTTTTGCTGAATGTTAAGTTGAATTGCAAATTAATGTTTAGTTCTAATTGTAGTTTATGTGATTAATAGATTATTGACAGATATTTTTTTTTAAAAAAATTGAGGAGCCGCACTTCAACAGCCTCCTAAAATCTAGCTAAGTTTAAGCAGAAATCCAAAAATTAAACTTAGAGTAGATATAAGATAAAAAATAAAAAATAAAAAATAAAAAATAAACAAATCCGTTACAATGGATGCCACAAGAAGGAAAAATTTATCCTCCTCCAAATCAAAATAAATTAATATTCATCTTCTACAAAGAATTAAAACAACAAAATACATAAATTGATAAAGCAATATTGACAGATTTAACAGCTTAAAAACTCAAATCCCCCAAAATCACCCAAATAATATTTTTGTTTTGTAAATTCTTTTTCCTTCAATTTTCTCAACATCTTTCAATAGAAAAATAAAAAATAAATGAACTCCACAAACTATTCAAAGAGAATCACTCAAACAAAAGCATCATTGATAGATTTATCAGCCTAAAAATTCAAATCCACCCCAAAAAATGATTTTATCAAAGAACAAAATCTATAATTTTCATAAACATTTTTTAGTAGAAATCCAAAAACTTTAAGCATACAAATCCCCACCCACCCAACCCCCCAAAAAAATTGAAAAATAAACAAACTCCACATATTTTTTGACCAAAATAACTCAAGCTAAAGTAGCATTGACCGATTCACGAGGAAAAAACATAAAAATCATAAAAATACTTCAAGAAACCATCAAAATTCCCTCAGAAGGAGCACACCATCTATTAAATAAAAGATGGGTGAAGTACCAAAATAAAAAAATAGATAGACCCCGCAAAATTTCAACCAAAAGAACTCAAGCTAAAGCAGCATTGACCTTTTCAGAAGCAAAAAAAAATCCAAACCCCACAATAATACTTCAAGAAACCATCAAACTTTTTGTATTAGAAGTATACCTTGTGCTTAAAAGAGGCAGATGAGGCACAAAAATCAAGAACAAAACCCTAAAATGTAAGACGAGAAAAAAGGGGAGAGTGTGGCAAGAGAGTAGACTAAGAAAAATACTCTCTTTTTTCTTAGTCCATCCTCCTGTCACACTCTTCCTTGCTTCTCGTGTTAGATTTTAAGGTTTTATTCTTGATTTTGGTGTTTCATCTATCTCTTTTGAGCAAAAGATATACTTCTAATTAATACCAAAATTTCATCGCTTCTTGAAGTGTTGCTGTGCGGTTTGAGTTTTTTCCTGCCTCTAAAAATATCAATGTTGTTTTAGCTTGAGTTGTTTTGGTTGAAAATTTTGTGACGGTTGTTTATATTTTTTATTTTTGTGCTCCATCTGCCTTTTAAGAGAAGAAGGTGTGCTCCTTTTATCAGAATTTTAAGATAATTTTGTGGGGTTTGTTTACTTTTCAATTTCTTTTTGAATTTGTATATTCAAAGCCTTTTGGTTTTCTGTTGAAAGATGTTTATGAAAACTATAAAAAATATTCATTTTTTCTATTGAAAGATGTTGAAAAAACTGAAGGAAAAAGAATTTAAAAACCAAGAATTTTATTTGGGGATTTTGGGGGATTTTCAACCCAACATTTAGCAAAAAAATAAAAAAATGAAAAGCATATACCTGGGAAAGAAGATCAAGAAGAGAAGATTTTTTGCTTGTATGTACAGCACAAAATCCTATATTTACAGCACAAAGTTTTTTTTTTTGGCTCTCTCTGTATATTATAAAATGAGACAAACATAAATAGAGCAACACTATTTTTATAATAGTTGAGCTAAAGAGCAAGGAGATGGAGCTCATCGTCACAATTTCCTTTGCATCTGCCTTCATATGCACATAATATATCCAAATGCAGCCACGCAAGTGTAATTTCATGTGATAGAGTTGCGCATATAAGCCAGCATCTCACATTTTCCTATGCACTTGCATTCATGTGTACACAATGAATATGGACAATATTAACCTCTTAGAAAAATTATGAAACATCGATAATTTTTTGTCACATACAACATAAATAAATAACAAAAGGAGAAACAACAAATTAGACATAAAAAACAATAGTAAAAGATTATAACTAGTTGGTTTAAAAGTTTTCAACAACACAACTACACAAGTCAGTCCAAAAACTTAACAAAATGCTAATAATGGGCTAATATTAGAAATCTAATAGGACAATAAATTGTAAAAGATGTCAATAATCTTAATAAATAGAACACTACTTTAAAAATAACTAAACATATAAA
>DF362021.1:0-33222 GCA_000787875.1 Solanum virginianum
TCAATATACCATCAATGAAGACCACAAGAAAGGAATTAAGGTAAGGTTTAAAGACCCTATTCATTAGATCTATGAAGATGGTTGGTGCATTAGTAAACCCAAAAGACATCACAACAAACTTATAATGCTGATATCTAGTCCGGAAGACCGTCTTAGGGATATCACACTCCCTCACCCTCACTTGATGTTACCCAGATTGAAGATTAATCTTAGAGAAGAAGCTAGCCCTTGTAATTGGTCAAACAAGTCATCAATCCTTGGAAGAGGATATCCATTCTTTATAGTGACCCTATTGAGTTGTCGATAGTCAATACACATTCTAAGTGACCCATTCTTCTTTTTCATAAACAACATCGGAGGACCCCAAGGTGATTGACTAGGTCTAATAAATCCCTTTCCCAACAAATCTTTCAATTTCTCCTTTAACTCCTTCAACTTTGCTAGGACCATACGGTAAGAGGGAATGGAGATAGGTTGAGTATCGGGAAGAAGATCTATGCCAAAATCTATCTCTCTTTTCAGAGGGACACCAGGAAGTTCATTTGGGAAGACATCAAGAAACTCATTTACAATGGGACCGACTCAATGGAAGAGACTTTGGACTCCACATCTTTAACACTCACAAAATGATACAAATAACCCCTAGAAATCAACTTATGGGCTTTAATGCATGAAAAGAATCTACCCTTGACAACCACATCTTGACTTTCCCATTCAAGGATGGATTCATTAGGAAATTGAAACTTGACCCTATGGGTTGTTCAATCAATAGACGCATAGTAGGTGTGCAACCAATCCATCCTAAGAATGACATCAAAATCTACCATGTCTAATTCAACAAGATCACAAGGCAACAACTTATGCAAAATGCAAATAGGACAACTTCTATAAACTTTCAGCAACAATTGAGGAACCAATAGAGGTAGATACTTCATATGACTCGTGCAACAACTCAGGGGACAACATGGAACTTTTTAGCAACAAAAGGGGTAACAAAGGAAAGAGTGGCATCCGAATCAATCAAAACATACATATCAAAGTCAAAGATTTTCAACATATCGGTAACAACATTAGGGACCTCACCAACCCTTTGCCTCCCATGTAGTGCATAAAACCGGTTATGCCTTGGGGCACCACCTTGAGGACCACATCTACCCAATGGAACTGCATTTGTACTCTGGCCCTTGTAATGATTTCTTGGATAGTCTACCTTCTTGTGACCAAGCTCTCCATATTTATAGCAAGCATTAGAACCCTTCAAACATGGGCCCTTATGACCCCTTCAACATTTTGGATAGATATCAATAGGTGCCACAACACTAACATCTCGAGGCCTAGGGAGGTCATTGGCAAACCCCTAATTAGTAGCACGGTGAGATCCTTGGCCTTGTTGGAAACGGCCACCCCTTTAAGTTGGTATGCCACCAACTCTGCCTTTTCATTTGGCTTAATACCCATGATATTCAAGATTTTGTAGTCCTCACCAATGAAGTCTTGTGGGTCTTCATCCACCTTTGACCCATAGAAAACCAGAGGATTCACCCTCATGAAGTCTCTTACCCTAGTTCCCCGGGTAGAAACATGAGGGGCTTGGGCCCCTTGATTGACTTGATTGTCCACAACTTAGGCAAGCATAGTGAGAGTATCCTGGAGCTCACCATTGTTAGGTTGCTCCTCGGGAGTTTGGCCCCTTCGTCCTCGAGTGTTTGACATGATCTAGCATAGGAAAGAACAATTATTGGGAAAAAACTTACCACAACTCTATAGCACAACTTAGAACAAGAAGAAGGGAAATATTTTCTAAAACATCTCATAGCCTCCTATTCATAGTCATGGCGCGCTTCACAAACATGAACAGGACTCTAATCGATGCAATGTGTTGGAATCCAAGGATCTATCAACCAACTGCTCTGATACAAAGTTTGTCATGACCCAAGCCTAGGGCCTAGACATAACATGACGCAAGAGGAACCCAAAGGGACCCCAAGCAAGCCTTTTAGAATATCATTACACATCGTTGGTCGCGGAAGCAATAGATATAACATAAAAGAATAAGAATAGGGGCAACAGGATTAGGGTAAAGCTTGCACAACATCATAATGAAGAGAAAAGAGACAAGCTCATATCATAGACATCAAGAACAATAGATTCAAGGCTCTTAGCATAGATACATCACGTGTCCAACAAACACCTCTATACACAGATAAGAATGGGGACAAAGACAAAGTAACCAGACTCACCCTCATGGTCAAAATAGAAAATAATGAAGAATATCTCAATACATAATAGGAGCATCATAGACTAAGGTGCCCAAAGTGGAGGACTCAACAACTAGCCTGAATAGTACCGAACTAGCCACGTGAAGGAGGAGGATGATCAACTTAGGCACCGGTTCCTATATGGTGACATCATGTAGGTATAGCATATGTATTAGTACGTTTGAATATATTAAGTTTGTAGGATGCAATGTAAATAAGAATTGAGCATGATAATCAAAATGCTTAACAATAGGCAATAGGGATACTTATAACAATATGACATGTGTGATCAATGCATAAGTCAAACATGTTTAAGTAATTCATGCTTGTATAGAATATCATATGTGTAGAAGAGGCCAAGATAGATTTCCAATGTACAAACCCCTTGGTAGGTTAGTGATGATAGCACCCATCACCCTAGTATGTGAGGTACAAACACCTCATAAAGGTTAGGGATAATAGCACCCATCACCCTAGTGTTTGAGGTGCAAACCCCTCATCAAGATTAGTGATGATAGCACCCATCACCCTAGTGTGTGAGGTACAAATCCCTCATCAAGGTTAGAGATGATAGCACCCATCACCCTAGTGGTTTAGATGTTGACCCCTCAACTAGGTCACCCGGATCGGGTATGGTCTAATGAAACACTTTATATAGAATATATCGTATATTTAAGCTCATTTTATCATCATATAGTCAATCATATTATATCTCATGCTTTGAACGTTTAACTCCTCAAGAAACCACATCTAGACTTTTTATCAAACACTTAGAGGGTGGGTAATACTAGTATAAAACCATGAAATATAGAGATGAAATCATGCAAGAAAATCTATTCTAAAATCATCAATCGACACCGTGTAAAACCTCTCATCAAATCTTATAATAGATCAAAGATTTATAGCTTAAAAAATAGCAAAACAGTCACAACTTTATGTAGCTTTAACATAGTGCACAGTGAATTTCATAATGATCAAGACCTATTTGTAAATCAACTTTAAATCATGCAAAATTTGGCTATGTATAGGTAAAAACACGTTTGGGAATACTTATGTCCAGACTTCGAGCTAAAAAAATTGTCCCTAAAATATACTGGGGCGCGTCGCAATGGCAAAGCGGAAACCCCACTGGAATTTGAGTTCTTGGAATTCATAATTGATATTCTTTCGCTCTTAAATTGAGGTTAGACCCTTTTTCACCTAATTTGGACCCCCTAAACAAGAATATAAAGTCGAATTTTTGAAATAGCGAATAGATTTTGAGATATATGGAATTTAAAATTCTGGCATTCCGAGGCCCTGAAAAGGAAATTAGGGGTTAAGGGAGTCTTTCATAATACATAGCATAATAAAAGTCGAGCTCATAACATAGATGTCCAAATATCAAACAACACCTCAAATATGAATGGAACGGGGGACAAGACATCTCCCTTGCTCACCTCAAAAGATCATATCTATAAATCGACCAGTCTAACTAAAGAATGAAAGTAGATGGCTATTGTCCCCGAAGTGGAGAACTCACCAAAAATGATCTTCAACTTAATCGTCTAGCCATGTGGATGAGGAGGATGAATACGAGCTCCGGTCCCTACATGGTTAGATCATGTAGACAAAAAAGTATGCATTAGTACTTGGAATGTTCAAAGTATGTGGGGTGCAATGCAACAAGGAACATGAGCCATAATTAAATAATATGCGTAATCATAATCAATATGTATAAGCTCAATATATCATGAATGCTCAATGCCTTAGTTAAAATATGCATGAGGAATCATCAAATCGTATAACATATTATACATAGATGAGAAGGGAACATAATCGACATGTAAGACCAAGTAAGCTACTACTTAGAATACCGATGTTCATTCCATATCATACTAGGAGTGGTCTACTTTGCCAAGGTAAACCAAGCACTCACCTTTTGGGAACTCCCCCATTTCAGAAAGTGCTTCATAAACACCTTACCGGAACATCACCCTTTTCGATTAACATATGATAACAACCTTACAGGAACACCGCCTATTTTGGTATTTAATTAACATGTGTCATAGGGGAACACCACCCTTTTTGGTCAATCATGCAACATAAGCTATATGGATCTATTAGCTGATTCATAACCTATGGCAGCAATATAGTTATGGGATAATGGTTATCTACCAAGGCCCTCTTGGGGCTAGGTCACAATCCCAAGAAATATTAATAATCATACTTATAGACATAATATGCATAGCATCTTAATATCATGATAATATCATAGAGTAGCTCATCAAAACCAAAGATTCTTAATACTAAATATAGGGCTTAATAACTTTCATAATGTTTCGCAATATTCTCATGTCTCATAGCATGCATAATACGTCATGACCCAAGCCTAGGGCGTAGATGCGACACGGCGAATGGGAACCTGAGTGGGATCCCAAACAATCCTCATAAGCATGTACGCACATCCTTGGTCTACAGAAGCATGAAAGAGCAATAAAGCACATAGCACATAATATCTAAGGGAAGCAGAACTTTGGACTCACATTATGGGGATGATATAGGGAAGATGATGTGCATGAATCACATAGAAAATAATAACTACGAGATGGTAAATATGACTCATACTACCGGGTGATTAGGGGCTTAGGACTTCTATCTCATCACCATCAACAAGCATTTAACATGAAAAGGGAAAAATTGGGACTAAGAGATGTTTTCATAACACAAAAATATAAAGAGTCAAGCTTAATAATACATAACCATCAAAATATCTAATAATAGCACTAAATTTCGAATAGGTCAAGGGCCAAGATATCTTCTAGGCTCACCCTCAAAAGATAGTATCCAAAATAACTGAGTCTAAGCAAGACATGAAAGTAAGTGGAATTTTGTCATTGAATATGGAGGACTCACCAAGAAAATCTCCGATTGAAACATCTAAAAGCGTGGAGGAGGAGGATGGTACGGTGCTTCGATTCCTACATGGTTAGATCATGTAGGCAAAAAGTATGCTTTAGTACTTGGAATGTACCAGGTATGCGGGGTGCAAATGCAACAAGGGACATAAGCCATATTTAAAATATGCATAATTATAGTCAACGAATGTAAGTTCAATAAGTCATGCATGCTAAATTCCATGGTCGAATAATGTAAGCATAAATCATCATTTTATGTAAAATAACCAACATGAAAGACCAAGCGAGCAACTACTTGGAATCCCAATATTCACTCCACATCGAACTTAGGAGTGACCTACCTTCCCGGGATCGACCACTCACCTTAGGGGAACACTGCCCATTTCGGAGAATGCCTCATAATTACCTTATGGGAACATCACCTATTTCGGTATACACATCTTATTAACATTTTAGGAACACCACCCATTTTGGTAGATGATTCACATATGTCGTATGGGAACAACACCCATTTTAGTCAATCATGTAACTTAAGCTATATGGATCCATTAGCCTATTCTAAAACCTATGGTAGCAACATAGTTATGGGACAATGGTTATCTACCAAGGTTCGCTCAGTGCTAGGTCACAATCCCAAGTAATACTCAAACTATTCTTACTATCATAGTATGGAAAGCATCTTAGTATCCTCATAGTTCAAAGAATAGCTCATTAAAACCAAGGCTTCATCATATCAAAGATAAGGCGCCATAACCTTTCATAGCTTCCATAACATTCTCATAATTCATAGCATACATAAAAACCCTTCACAATTTATTTCATTCGTAAATCACATATCTTACCATAAGGCCGTCCTCAACATAACAAGCTTGGTTAATGATTTAGCAAAACATGGTCGGTAAGCATTCATGCTCAAGACCATACAAGAACAACACCTTTAGATATAAGGAGAGTAGCAAAACCCCTTTTTTTCAAATCATGCAAAATAACCCACCTTATCATAACAAAGCATAGTTAGGGCATCATTAATTCCTCATTTTAAGTCACATATATCCTATGACTTGCTATTTCATCATATTATACAAAGACAAATAACATAATGCTCATCGTAATATCATCATAGTTTTCTTCATGGTCATATCATGCAAACATTCATAAAATCTTTATAAGTACCCATGACTTGGAAAAAGACTTGGAGCAGAGTTAAGCTTCTTAGGCAAAAGGTCCTCATAGCCAAACCCATATACCTTAAACTTAATGAAGAGATTACCCAACTTAGAGGGGAAGAAAGCAAAACCCTAGCTTGTTCCTTCTTCTTGAAAGCTTGATGAATTGAGAGGGGTTTGGGGACTTAGAGATTTGGAATGAGGAGTAAAAATGAGAGGGATTAGGGCTTAGAGGGCTGATAAAAGGGTTCTTTTGAAGGTCAAAATAACATAGTAAAGACATAAGATGCTAAGAAATGACCAAATTACCTCTTTTAAAAACTGGCCGGACAAGTCTACGAGATCTCGATTATGGGCCGGAGACCATTCTATGAGCCATAGATAGGGTTTTATCTAATGGCCTTCTTTCCAAACTTTAGAGACCCATTTTTCTCTGATCCTCCCTCTACAACTCGTAGATTGTTCTACGGGTCATACATGGTGTTTCGTTTGATAGACTCTGAGAGACCCCTTCTCTGATTTTTATTTCATGATACTGTCTACGACTCGTAGAGGATTTTATGGGTCATTTGATGCATCATAGATAAACTTCAGAAGAATCTAAATTTTTCCACGAACCCAATTTATATGATATACTTCATCTTAGGGGTCATAAACCCCTTCATAAAATCTTACAATTTCAATTTTTCCAAGGCTTTATTTTCTGACCCTTTCATACTCCTCATAGGTGGCGTCTTACAATATCTCCCTCTTGGGAACATTCATCCCCGCATGTGCTAAAGCAAGCTCTAATGAACGGATTTATGCACCATATGCCAATGCACCATATACAAAATACCGCACATCTAATATTCAAAATCTTAAAACCATGTCTCAAATAGTACTCATAGTGCAAATCTCAAAACCACATAAACATGCGTAAAGGCCATGAGGATGGTATGCAAGGAAAAGGAATCCTAAGACAGGAAGATCGTATTACCTCAAGCTTGATCAGAATGGAAGAGATAAGGATATCATTCTTCATATCGGCTTCGGCTTCCTATGTGGCACTTTCTACATATTGGTTCCTCCAAGGGACTTTGACAGAGGGTATCTCCTTATTTCTCAACCGCTTAACTTGCCTATCCGATATTTCCACCGGGACCTCCTTATAAGTGAAGTTCTCTTCATCATTCACCATTTCTGTGGGTACAATGGAACTGGGATCCCCAATTCACTTTCTCAACATGCAGACGTGAAAAACTGGGTGAACCATACTTATTTCCATGCGAACTCTTGTTCATATGCAACCTTGCCAATACGTCTCAAGATCTGGTAAGGCCCTATGTATCTAGGGCTTAACTTTTCATACTTGCAAAAGTGAACCACACCTTTCATTGGGGAAATACTCAAATACCCAATCATCAACTTCGAACTCAAGGTCTCTCCTTCTAGTGTCAGCATAAGACTTTTGATGACTTTGAGCCACCTTTAACCTTTCTCTTATCATCCTCACCTTCTCTAGCACTTCCATGACTAGATCTGGACCTAACAAAACCATTTCTCCCACTTCAAACCAACCAATTGGGGACTTGTAATGCCTCCCATAATGTCCTTCAAAAGGAGCCATCTCAATACGCGAGTGGTAGATATTATTGTAAGCAAATTCGATAAGCAAAAGATGCTCATCTCGACTACCCTTAAATAACAAACACAAGCCCTAAGCATGTCATCAAGAGTTTGAATAGTCCTTTCGACTTGGCCATCCATTTGCGGGTGAAAGGTCATGCTAAGCTTTACTTTAATGCTAAGGCCCTTTTTGAAGGACCTCCAAAAGTGCGATGTGAATGGAGCACCGAGATCCGAGATAATGTTTAATGGAACCCCGTGCAACCTTACCAACTCATGTATATACAACTTGGCATAATCTTTGGCACTATAGGTGGTTTTAACCGATAGGAAGTGAGCCGACTTCGTCATTCTATCAACAACAACCCAAATAGTATCGAAATGTCTTATAGTACTCGGCAATCCAATTACAAAGCCCATATTGATCTCTTCTAACTTCCAAGTAGGAATATCTATGTCTTCGGTCAAACCACCTGGCCTTTGATGCTCGGCCTTGACTTGTTAGCAATTATAGTAACTGGCTACAAGTTTGGCGATATCCCTTTTCATACCACTCCACCAATATATTTCTCTCAAGTCTTTATACATCTTTGTAGAATTGGGGTGAATAAAGTAAGAGGAATTATGGGCTTCTTTGAAAATCAACTCTCTCAAGCCATCGACACTGGGCACATATAACCTACCTTGGTACCGAAGAACGCCATCTCTCCCTTGGGAGAAAGCCTCCACTTTGCCATCTCTTACTAGTGATTTCAACTCCACCAATGTTGCATAAATATCTTGCGTGCTTGGACTTGACCTCTTCAACCAAGGAAGATTTAGAACTATCAAAAACTACCACACCTCCATTTTTAACCTCATTCGATCTAACTACCAACCTAGCCAATGGATGGACCTCTTTTGCCAATTCCTTCTTGCTATCCTCAAGATGAGTCACACTACCCATGGACACCTGACTTAGGGCATCGACCACCACATTAGCTTTGCCCAGATGGTAATGTACACTAATTTCGTAGTCCTTAAGGAACTCTAGCCACCTCCTTTGCCTCAAATTTAAGTCTCTTTGAGTGAACACGTATTGGAGACTCTTATAGTCAGTGAACACATCCACATGAACCTCATACAAATAGTGACACCATATCTTCAAAGTAAATACCATAGCCACTAGTTCAAGATCATGGGTGGGATAATTACGCTCATGCACCTTTAGTTTCCTAGAAGCATAGGCAATGACTTTACCATTTTGCATTATCACACACCCCAATCAAATTCTTGTAGCACCACAATACATGACGAATCCCTCTAACCCTTCCGGTAGAGCCAAAATATGAGCGGACATAAGCTTGTCCTTCAAGGTTTGGAAGCTTCTTTTACACTCATTAGTCCATACGAATTTTGCTTTCCCTTGGGTCAATTTGGTCAAAGGAGAAGTAATTGATGAGAACCCATTCACGAACCTTCGGTAGTACCCGGGCAAACCCAAGAAACTTCTAATGTCCGTTGGAGTCAAGGGCCTGGGCAAATTCCTTATTGCTCTGTATTTTTTGGGTCCACCTTAATCTCATCACTTTATACTACGTGACCCAAGAATTCAACTTGCCTTAACCAAAACTAACATTTGTCAAATTTAGCAATGAGCCTTTCTCCCCTCAATTTTTGCAACACCACCCTCAAATGTTTTGGATGATCCTTCTCTATCTGGGAATAAATCAACATGTCAATAAATACCACAAAAAAGATATCAAGGAAGGGTTTAAAGACACTATTCATGAGATCCATAAATACCTTCAGAGCATTTGTTAGGCCGAAGGACATCACAAACTCAAAATTCCTATATCTTATCCATAAAGTCATCTTAGGAATATCACACTCCCTTATCCTCAATTGATGATATCCAGATTGAAGGTTAATTTTTGAGAAGTGAGTAGCCCCTTGTAATTGATCAAATAGGTCATCGATCCTTGGCAAAGGGTACTTGTTCTTTATGGTAACCTTGTTGAGTTGTCGCTAGTCGATGCTCATTCTAAGCGAACCATCTTTTTTCCTCACAAACAATATCAATGCACCCTAAAGTGACTTGGTTCGCGTTATGAACCCTATTTCTAACAAATTGTTTAGTTTCTCCTTTAATTCCTTTAGCTCCACTAGGGCCATTCGATAGAGAGGGATGAAAATAGGTTGAGTATCGAGAAGGAGATCAATATCGATGTCTTTCTCCCTTTCCGGAGGGATATCAGGTAGTCCATGGGGAAAGACATAAAGAAACTCATTGACAACCAAGACCGACTCAATTGGAGGGACCCTCGACATGACAGCCCTAACCTGCACAAGATGATAGATATAGCCCTTTGAAATCAACTTTTATGCCTTAAGATAAGAGATGAATCCACCCTTGACCATTGAATCACAACCCTCTCGTTTGAAGATAGGTTCACAAGGGGTTTGGAATTTAACCTAATGAGTCTTACAACCAATAGTGGCATGATATGCATGTAACCATCCAACCCCTGAATGATGTCAAAATCTACCATATCAAGTTCAACATAGTCACAAGCAAAACTTTATGCAATAAAGACACAAGACAACCCTTATAGATCTTTTAGTAAGAATGGACTCACCAATAGGGGTAGACACCTCAAAAGGTGTACACAACAATTTAAGACACATATGAAGTCGATTAGCAATAAATAGAGTTATGAAAGATAGAGTGGCACCCAGGTCCAATAAAGCACAAACATCAAGATTACAAATCTTTAACATACTGGTAATAACATCGGGTGTCGCATCAACTCTTTATCTCCCTTGAAGAGCATAGAACTAGTTGTGTCAAGGAGCATCTCCTTGTGGACCATCTTGTACTCTTTGATCACCATGAGCACCTTGTCCTTGAGGATTGCCATCCCTACCCTTGTTTGGACAATTCGCAACCTTGTGGTCTATTTTACCACATCCAAAGCAAGAACTAATATCTCTGTATCACCTACCTACATAGTTCTAGTCATACTTTCTACACTTAGGAGTAATCTAACCACCGTTACCACCTTGAGCCTTTGGGTTGGGAACCCTATCATTTGCAAACCTTTGGCCTTGGGCATTGGAGGACCCTTGGCCTTGAAATTTGTGGCCTTGTTGGAAACGACCACCTTTATTACCTTGGAATCCACCATCAAGTCGAGCCCTCTTAGACTCCCCAATTCTTCTCTTTCTAAGTTTCACCCCATTAAGTTATTCGACGTAGGTCATGAGCCGTGATATATCCATATCCCCAATGAGCATGGTGGCATGGCACTTTTCATTAATTAAGTCAGATACACCCAACACAAACTTGTGCATCCAAGGAGCAAACTGGGAGAGGTTGTTGAACTTAAGGGAATACTCCCTTATGCCCATAGATCCTTGCCTAAGATTCATGAACTCCGTCAACTTTGCTTCTCTTAGCTAAATTAGGAAGAAGCGATCAAAGAAGGCAACTTTGAAATCCTCCCATGTAAAGGGCTCATCATCCACTCTATTCATCTTCCATTGGTTATACCACATTTGATCAAGGCCCTTGATTTGGTAGGCTACTAGTTTCGTTTCCTCCTTTGTACTTACCCTCATACATAATTCCAAAGTTGTCCCTAAATTTGAGTGTCTTCCCACATCGTTAGTTTAGTTTTTTTTTATTTTTGATCTTGAATTACAAAGAAACCCCCCTCCCCCATTTAGAGACTTTAGTAATCGATGCTTGATATGATTGGTAGTGGATCTCTATAGTCAAGTGATGATGTTCATGCTCCAATAATAAAGCGATCACTGTCAGCAATTAACCTAACTGAAGGTTAGGGTCGAATCCACAAGAAATACAGGGTTTGACTACAAGAATTCACTACCAACCATTTCGAGTATCTATAACTAAAATCTCTAAATGGGGAGTTTTTTCTTTATAATTCAAGAATAAAAACAAAAACAAAACTAACTATGCAAGAAAAAACTCAAACTTGGGGACAACTTGGGAATTGTATTCCCCATGGTTCGTCGACTCAATTACCCTAGACAACATAACTACAATTGGAAATTTGCATGCAGGACGGTAACGTAGGTTCTTCCAGCCCTCTTGTGAAGGTGAAGGTAGAATTTCACCATGGCACTTGGTCGGTAACCATGGTGTGCCAACTAATTGTTACCTATTATCCCAGTCAACCTCCCCTTTGTCATGTTTGGTTGATTAGACGAGAACACATCAATCGAATCCTGTCATCTATTTTCCTTTTCCTATTCGTCACTACCTTGGTCTGGATCATGATAGTAGGCGAGGTTTGGCGTTCGCCACCACCAAACAACAATCAATATGAAGAGAAATAGATAATACATGCAAAACCCCAATCATAAAAATGCAATAAAGGTGTTGGCCACCACCAAGCAACAATCATAATTAAGATAAGTAGACAATACACACAAAACACCAATCATAGAAATACAACAAATCTAGGTCATCTCAAGTCAACAACCGATGGTTCCCACAACCCCATGTTGTGGGTTCTTAGCTACTCATGGCTAAGGCAAGATCAACAAAAATGCAAAAACAAGACATAGTTGAGAGTTTTACCCAAAGCAATGAAGTTGAAAGCACCACAAGTTGCAAACCACAAGCTTGATATATTGAGAATGAATACAATATGAGATTTGCACTCCCCAAAAGTGGGTTTTCCAAGAGAAAATAAAAATCTATCCTAAAACCCTAAAATATTCTTTAGAGAATATTCAAAGGTGAAGTTCAATTTCTAGAATCTGCAATCTCTCCCTATAAAACTCTAACTTAAAGTATTTATAGTGTTTACAAACTTACCCTAAAAATTACACAGAAAAGATAGTTAGCATCTAGTTCATCTCGTAGGTACGACTCATAGGGTGACCTACGAGTTGTAATTGGGGTTTCGTATCAGGTTCTTGGTATTTTGTACTAAACTGGTACGACCCACTGGTATGAGTCATTGTATAGGCTATGACTCGTATACTCTTCTCATAGTCTAGGAGTTCAGTTTTTTGTCCAAAGTTTTGGCTCTCTGTTTCCTACTATGAGTCCACCTATACGAGTCGTAGTGAGCCCTACAACTTGTAGGGTGGCATCGTAGAGCTGACCTCCATTTCACAGATTTCTAATTTTTACTCTCTGCTTCTGTCTATGAGATCATCATATGACTCGTAGCATGGACTATGACTTGTAGGTGAGCTCATATGTCTTGCGCTTCAGCAAAATCTGTAATTTTTCTCCAAAATAATGCCAACCTACCTTTTCTGCAATAACAACACAAAAACACATAAAACCTATAAAAAGTCGCATTAAGAACTAACAGAATTCCTTGTTTTAGGCATCAAATGTGCTGTATTTTGGCATCACATCAACATCCTTAACTTAGAATTGTTGCTTGTCTTCAAGCGACGACTCAATATACGCAGACAATGAGAAACACATAGCAATTATACTAATGGCATATACATCATTTACTCTCATTCAAGTACCCAACTTTTATTTTTAAAACAAGATTGCAAAGCTACTAAGCCAAACAAAGACACAATGATGAATCTGGCAACCCAACTATGATAAGCTAAGAAGTAACAACCATCCACAATCACTAGTATAGTCATATGCTAATCAAGTGGTGCAAATGCCCTCACAGAAGAGAAGTTCCTCTTACTCACCAAAAAGCATTTAGGATTTAGGGACTGTGGAAGCATTCTCACTCTCACAATTGAAATTCATGCAAAATGACTACACCATAGGCTTGCCTCTATACTCATCTTCCAGTTTGGTGAAAAAGTGGATTTGGATCACTTTAAGACTTAATGGCTTGTAACATAGGTTCATGGGGCTTTGGGATGGCATTTTAGGCAAGTAGTGACTAAAATCTATCCTCAAACCATGGTCACCAACACTTTTACCTTCATAACCTAAACATTTTCACTACATCCACCCTTATTCTCCTATTTCAAGCTTTCCTCGAGTGCCTTTTGTTTCAGCTGTGCCCTTATTTCTGAACTCATTTATGCTAATTTCTTTAATTCAATGCACTTTTCTTTTTCATTTTCTTCACCAGAATCATGATTATTCATTTCTTTCTTTCTTTCCCAACCAATCACATTATTTTTATTACTTTACCATAATAAAGGTCACCCTCAACTTAGGCTTTTAGCCTGAGATGAGTACACAATATATATTCCCCAAACCAGGGCCACAATTTGTAGCCCCCTTCAACTTAGACTTTTAGCCTCAATCAAGGTTCACATGTTAAAGGATAGATGAGGGCCAATATCAAGGTATTTCATCAAACAAGGTTAAGCTGGTAAGCTATCAAGAAAGAAGGAGTACATGAGAAGCTCAAACATTTGGAACAAAGGGTTCACTAACACATTTGGTAGGTCATATAGGCAAAAGTGGTCTCACTAAAAGAACAAAGGTCTAAGATCCCTTCCAAATCAACCACATCACCAAACCAATCTTAGAGTACCAAGGCAAGTTCTGAGTCCATACATGATGCATGAATGCAGCAAAATAAGCTCACAACACATAACATTGCACACACAATCAAGTATAGACTCACAGGTCATACTTCTAGCCTCAACTTACCTTCATATTATCAGAACAAATATCACCAGATAATCAAAATGCATGATTAAATCAATAATTGCAACCTCAAAAATTTTGAGGGTACGTAAATTTTCCAAACCATTTAAAAAAGCATTTAAAAGCTATGTATATGCCAAAAGACCATACTACTATGTATTTACACATTATCTACACTACCTGACACATGCTGGTTCAACAGAAAATTAAACATCCACAAGGAAAAAGAATTACTATAAGAAAACCTTGGGATCAAAACTAGGGAAAGTTATGGGCTCGAGGTTACTCAGGCTTTACCTTAATCCATAACTTCCCACACCCCACCAAAATAAAATACTTTGTCCTCAAAGTAAAGACATGTAGAAAAAGTACAAGAGGTAGACCTTGGGTTGCCTCCCAGGAAGTGCCTGATTTATTGTCACAGTACGATAGGAAGCTTTTCGTACTCATGCCTTTTAAAGGTCCCAATCTTCCACTATCTTGATTTATTCCATATTGCCTATGTATAGTTTGACCCTCTGATTGTTGACTTTGAAGATTTTACCATCCCTGCTTTCTAACTCGATAGCTCTATAAATAAAAATGCAAACCACCTTGAAAGGCCTCAACCATTTGGATTTGAGTTTCCTGGGAAACCACTTCAACCTAGAGTTATAAAGCAACACCATGTCTCCTGGAGCAAAGTGGCGGCTCTCAATTCTGTGATTTTGTTGAACTTTCATCCTTTGCTTGTACAATGCCGAGCTCTCATACACTCGCAGCCTAAACTCATCAAGCTCAGTTACTTGCATTAATCGAGATGATGCTGCTTCATTCCAGTCTAGATTTAACTTTTTTAGTGCCCGTAGTGCCTTATGTTCAAGTTCAACTGCAGATAATATGCTTTCCCAAGCACCAATTGATATGGAGACATTCTGATTGGAGTTTTGAAGGTCGTACGATAGGCCCATAAGGCATCGTCTAACTTCTTTAACCAATCAGTGCAATTCACATTCACCATTTTGGATAAGATTTGCTTTATCTCCCTATTTGATACTTCCCATTACCTATCGTTTGTGGATGGTATGGGGTTGCCACTCGGTTCTTCACACCATACCTTTCAAGGAGAGCTTTGAACAATCAATTTCAAAAGTGAGAAGCCCCATTACTGATAATTGCCCAAGCTGTACCGAACCTGGAGAAAATATTTTTTCAGAGAAACCCGGTAACACTCTTGCCCTCATTATTTGGTAAGGCTATGGCCTCTACCCATTTAGAGACATGATTAATTGCAACCAGAATATACTTATTACAATGAGAGCTAACAAAGGGTCCCATAAAATCAATGCTCCAAACATCTAATAGTTCTATAACCAAAATAGGATTTAGAGGGATTTCGTACCTTCGCGAAACCCCACCCTCTCTTTGGCATCTATCACAAGACTTGACATAATTATGGGCATCTTGATGTATAGATGGTCAATAGTAGCCATACTGTAACACCATATGAGTAGTCCGAGCTCCACTATGATGGCCACCCACCAATGATGAATGGCATGCTTCAAGAATATTCATCATCTCAACTTCTGGAATAGATCTATGGATGATCCCGTCCACACAAATACGAAATAAATATGGCTCACCCCAGAAGAACTTCTTTGTGTCGTGCATAAACTTGCGACGTTGATGGATCTTCAAATCAGAAGGCACTATATCACTCACCAAGTAGTTAGCATAGTCTGTAAAGCAAGGTATAAGATCATGTGAGGCTGCCAAAACTCTCTCATCGGGGAATGAATCATTGATGTCAAGTCCATCATTAAATTTCACCATAGCCTGATCTTCCAATCTAGAAAGATGGTCGGTAACCTGATTTTCTGATCCCATTCTGTCGATCATATCAAGATTGAATTCGTGCAAGAGGATTACCCATCTAATTAGTCTTGATTTTGTATCCTTTTTAGCCATCAGATATTTGATTGTTGCATAGTCTGTGTATACTATCACTTTAGCTCCCAACAAGTATGAACAGAATTTTTCAAAGGCAAAAACCAAGGCAAACAATTCTTATTTAGTTACTGTATAATTTTTTTGGGCCACATTAAGTGCTTTGGTAGCATAATAGATAGGATGCAGAATCCTATGCTTGCACTGCCCCAACACCATACCTAACGCAACCCCACTTATGTCACACATTAGTTCAAATGGTTTTGACCAATCTAGAGCCACATAACAGGTGTCAAAGTCAACTTTCTTTTCAATTCTTTGAAGGCTTGCATGCATGCATCATCGAATACAAACTTGGCATCTTTCTCCAATAACTTGTACAAGGGTTGTGAGATCTTGGAAAAATTCTTTATGAAGCATCGGTAGAACCCTGCTAGCCTAGAAAACTCTGATACCTTTCACAGAGATTGGTGGTGGCAGTTTCTTGATAACCTCTATTTTTGCTTTATTCACCTCGATTCCCTTGTTTGAAATTCTGTGACCAAGCACGATGCCTTCTTTGACCATAAAATGATATTTCTCCCAATTCAGTACCAAATGACTATTAACACACTTCTGTAACACATCACATAAATATAGCAAATATTCTCAAAATACTATCTAACCACACTAAAATCATCCATGAACACCTCTATAGTGCTTTCAACCATGTTCGAAAAAATAGATATCATGTATCTTTGAAATATGGCTGGAGCATTACACAGTGCAAAAGGCATTCTCTTAAATATAAAGGTACCATATGGATATGTGAAAGTTGTCTTCTCTTGATCCTCACGTACAATAAAAATTTGGTTATACCCAGAGTATCTATCAAGGAAACAGTACTATCCTGTCTTTGCCAGTCTTTCAAGCATTTGGTCCATGAAGGGCATAAAAAATGGTCTTTCTCGGTGGAAACATTTAGTTTTTTGTAATCCATGCACACTCTCCATCCGGTGATTCATCGCATTGGAATTAACTCATTCTTTACATTAGATACCACTGTGATACCTCCCTTCTTTAGCACACACTGCAATGGGATAACCCATTTACTGTCCGCGATCGGGTAGATTACTCCTGCATCCAACCACTTGATGATTTTTTCCACACAACCTCTTGCATTGGGGGGTTCAACCATCTTTGATGCTCGATACTAGGTTTGTAATACTTGACCAGTTGAATCTTATGAGTGCATATCCCAAGGGGTATACCAATGATGTTTGCAATTGTCCACCCAATGGCCATTTGAATTGTTTTTGAAAGGCCTCAACCATTTGTGAATCTTATGAGTGCATATCCCAAGGGGTATACCAATGATGTTTGCAATTGTCCACCCAATGGCCATTTGAATTGTTTGAGAATGGAGATGAGGGCCTCTGTTAGGACATCACTTAAATCGACTGCAATTATACTAGCAAAGTGTTGTTTTCTCCTAGGTATGTATACTTCAGATGTTTTGGTAGTGCCTTCAACTCTAACTCAAGAAGGACTTCCACAAAAGGCTTTGTAGGTAGTATTTCCCTATTGTGCAAATCCAACTCCAACCTGGCCTGTTTCTTAGGCCCAAATGACATTCCAAGAGCATTTACCATTTCCTCATAGTCAAGAATGCTTTCACCATCGAAATTCATCAACATAGCTGCCAAAGGTTCAACTACTAACCTCAACTCAACTAGGATCTCCACTTCATCATCCTCACTCATTTAAATCATTGAGACAACCTGAAACTCACAACTTTTCCCATCTTATTGGCCCACCTAAAACACAACTCCCTCTTTACCAAACCTGAAAGTAAGCAGACTATTTTCCATATCCACCAATGCTTTGCCTGTGGCTAAGAAAGGTTTTCCCAAGATGATAGGGACTGCAAAATCAACCTAAAAGTCAAGTATAACAAAATCTATAGGAAATATAAATTTATATACCTTAACCAACACATCATAAAGTATCCTCGTAGGCTTCTTGATTGTTGTGTCTGCCATTAATAATCACATCTTTATAGGAACAAGGCTGCCCAGGCCAAACTTTCTGAATATGGCAAAAGGAATTAAGTTAATGCTACTCCCAAATCACATAGTGCTCTAGCAGATGTAAGTTCCCCAACTATGCATGGTATGGTGAATACACCTGGATCTTCCCGCTTTTGCACTAATGACTTTGTGGTGATGGTACTACAATATTTAAATTTTGAGAGAGGTCTTAGCTAGCTTTCTGCTTTTTCTTAACTAGATCTTTCATCTATTTAGCATACCCTAGCATCCTTTCAAGAGCTTCACCTAAAGGGATGTCCACTGACAACTTCTTGAGCATCTCCAAAAATTGTTCAAACTTACCATCCTCTTTTCTCTTCCCAAGCCTTTGGGGAAAAGGCGAAGGGGTTTTCGGGAAGGTTTTATATTTCTTTGGTTGCTCTTTTATACTGGGTGCTTTGCTCTCTTCATTCACTCTCTTCTTGCGACTTCCATCCATAAGCTTTGGCATAGGGATATCAATAGTGCTTTTGCCACTCTGAGTCATGACTGCCATGCAATGCCCTTCATTTTTAGCATTTTGAACTGTGTTACTTGGGAAGGTGCCCTTTTGGTGTTGGTTCGATTATGAAGAAACTTGCTTAAATTGTTGTTCTAGTTGCTTAATCGCCACCGAGTGAGACAGTATTTTTTGGTTAGTACTTGAAATATCTGCTTTCATTCCCTTTAAGGTCTTATCTTATTGATCGGCTATTTTCAATAACTTGTCAAACATCTCTTCAAGCCTCGAAGTGCTTGGCACGGTATCATGGTTGTGGGGCAGCACATAAGGACATTCCTATAACCATCTCTTCTACCCCATTCGGCATTCGACATTCGACATTCTATCCCTTTCATAGTAGCCACCTTGGTTATCTCTATAAGTACCATTATAGTTGTAGTTCCAACCTTGATTCCCAGAACCTTGCCTCCAATAGTTTGAGTATTGGATCCTTGGGGGTTATTCCGGAAACCAGCCGGTTGATTACTTACAAAACAAGCATCTTCATCAAAGAATGGATCTTCATAAATAGGAGCCTTAGGAGTTTGGTGAGTGATCGCTTTGACACTTGGTTAGTTTTGCTTCAAGACCAAGTCCATACTTATGAAAAGTTGAGCATGTTGCTCCATGATCTCTTCATTGACCTTTGCTTGCTCATTGTTGGTGTTGACTGTACAAGAAGACTTCATTGAACCTCACTCAGGTTGACCCATGCTCTGTTGGTTTTAACCACTTGCTCCATCTTTGCGGCTATCAATGCAAAAGGTTGGTCAAGAAACATGCCTCCCATGATTGTGTCGGCGCAAGCTTGACTATTCTCGTCAAGTGCCTGATAGAAAATCTCAACCAAGGCATCATAAAAAATCTTGTGATTGGGGACCATCCTCAAGTATTTGGTAAATCTCTCCTATGTGGTACTAATAGAGTCACCCGACAATTGGTCAAATTTGTTAATTTGATCTTTGAGCTTTATCTTCTTTAATCTTGGGAAATATCTCTCTAGAAACACTCTTTGAAGCTCTACCCAACTTGTTATAGTACCCAGAGGAAGCTCAGACAACCACACCATTGCATTCCCAGTTAGTGACAATGGAAACACCTACAAACCAATGGCATCAAAAGAAATATTTTGTGTCCCTATGACATTCGTGCAGACAAAAACCACATTGTCGAGATGATGATGAGGATCCTCTAAAGCTAGCCCTATTAATAACCTGCGGTTTTGGAGCATTTGAAATAACCCACTTGACATCGATAACTTAGTGTCTTTCGGTAGTAGAGGAAACATTATAGGATCAGTAACGTCCATGGCCATAGGGTTCAAGTGATATTGGTTCCAACTATATGCATTCTCATTAAAATCCCTAATTTGTGGCCGATCATCCCTCAAGGGTGGATTATCTTGTCTCCTCATATCATCATTCATATTCATATCTTTGTTAACCATGACTTCCTCGTTCACTTGAGTCATTCTTCTAAAGAGCTGATGGATCTCCATATTAATCGGAGCTAAGGGAGTGCCTTGGCTCCTTCTATTGTGCATACAACCTAGTACACCTTACAAGTAAAATACAAGAGAGCTTAGAAATTAACACTTGAACTAACTTATAGGGAGATCAAGTCAAAATCTAGTCGTATTCCCCAGCAATGGTGCCATAATTTTTTATGATATTCACGCTCCAATATGAAAGTTGTTGCTATCAGCAATTAACCTAACGGAAGGTTATGGTCGAATCCATAGAGAATATATGGTTTGACTACAAGAATTCACTTTCAATCATTTCGAGTATCTATAACTAAAATCTCTAAATGGGAGGTTTTCTTTGTAATTCAAGAATAAAAATAATAATAAAACTATGTAGGAAAACACTTAAATTTGGGGACAAATTGGGAATTGTGTTTCCCATGGTTCGTCGACTCGATTACCCTAGACAACATAAATATGATTGGAAATTCACATGTAGGATGATAACTTAGGTTCTTCTAGCCCTCTTCTAAAGGTGAAGGTCAAATTTCACCATAGCACTTGGTCGGCAACCATGGTGTGCCAACTAACTATTACCTATTGTCCCAGTCAACCTCCCCTTGGTCAGGTTTGATTGATTAAAGGAGAACACATCAATTAATCCTGTCATCTACTTCCCTTTTCCTATTCGTCACTACCTTGGTCGGGCATAATGAAGAGAAGTAAACAATATATGCAAAAAAATGCAAAAATAAGACATAGTTGAGAGTTTTACTTAAAGAAATGAAGTTGAAAGCACCACAAGTTGCAAACCACAAGCTTGATATATTGAGAATGAATACAATATGAGATTTGCACTCCCCAAAAGTGGGTTTTCCAAAAAAAATCTATCCTAAAACCCTAAAATATTCTTGAGAGAATATTCAAAGGTGAAGTTCAATATCTGGAATCTGCAATCTCTCAACATAAAACCCTAACTTAAAGTATTTATAGTGTTTACAAATTTACCCTAAAAATTACACAAAAAAGAAAGTTGGCATCTGGTTCGTCTCGTAAGTACTACTCATAGGGTGACCTACGAGTTGTAATTTGGGTCTCGTATCAGGTTCTCGGCATTTTAGACTCAACTTGTATGACCCACTGGTATGAGTCGTTGTTTGGGCTTTGACTTGTGTGCTCCTCTCGTAGTCTAGGCCTTCAGTTTTTGGTCCAAAGTTTTGGCTCTCTGTTTCCTGCTATGAGTCCTCCTATGCGCATTGAAGTGAGCCCTACGACTCACATATCGTTGTTTGGGCTTTGACTTGTGTGCTCCTCTCGTAGTCTAGGCCTTCAATTTTTGGTCCAAAGTTTTGGCTCTCTGTTTCCTGCTATGATTCCTCCTATGCGCATTGAAGTGAGCCCTACGACTCATATGAGCCCTACGATTTTTGATTTTTGCTCTCTGCTTCTGTCTACGAGATCACCATACAACTCGTAGCTTGGGCTATGACTCATAGGTGAGCTCATATGTCTTGCGCTTCAGCAAAATCTACATTGTTTTCTCCAAAATCATGCCAACCTACCTTTTCTGCAATAATAACACAAAAATACATAAAACCATAAAATGTTGCATTAAGAACTTACAAAATTCTTTGTTTTAGGCATCAAATGTGTTGTATTTTGACAGCACATCATCAAGCCCCGTATTCCCTATGGATTCAATCCTAACCTCCGGTAAGGTTAATTGATGACAGCTACCGCTTTCTTATTAGAGTGTGAACATCATCAGGGAACACCACCCATTTTGGTCAATCATATAACTTAAGCTATATGGATCCGTTAGCCTATTCTCAAACCTATGGTGGCGACAAAGTGATTGGACAATGATTAGCACATCACAAGGTCCGCTCGATACTAGGTCATAATCCAAAGGAATACTCAAATTATTCTTGTTATCATAGTATGAAAGCTATCTTAGTATCCTC
This sequence comes from Solanum virginianum, assembly GCA_000787875.1. Classification (NCBI taxonomy): domain Eukaryota; kingdom Viridiplantae; phylum Streptophyta; class Magnoliopsida; order Solanales; family Solanaceae; genus Solanum; species Solanum virginianum. The sequence continues at coordinate 22,439 of DF362021.1, forward strand.
AAATTTCATAGAGTAGCTCATTAAAATCAAAGCTTCATCATATCAAAGATAAGGCGCCATAACCTTTCATAACTTCCATAACATTCTCATAATTCATAACATACATAATAGCCCTTCCCAATTTATTTCATTTGTAAATCACTTATCTTGCAGAAGGCCTTCGTCAAAATAAGAAGCTTGGTCCATGATTTTGGTAAAATATGGTAGGTAAGCATTCATGCTCAAGACCATGCAAGAACAATACCTTTAGATATGAGAAGTTTAGCAAACCCTATTTTTTTCAAATCATGCAAAATAACCCACCTTATCATAACAAGGCATAGTTAGACCATTATTAAGCCCTCATTTTAAATCACATATATCTCATGACTTGCAATTCATCATACTATACAAAGACAAATAACATAATGCTCATCATAATATCATCATAGTTTTCTTCATAGTCATATCATGCAAAAGTTCATAAAATCTTTATAAATACTCATGACCTGGAAAAAGACTTGGAGGAGAAATGGTTGAGCTTGTGAGGGGAAAGGTCCTCACAATCAAACTCACATAACATGGAAACTTAATGAAAAGAATACCCAACTTGGAGGGGAAGAAACCAAAACCCTAGCTTGTTGGGGAAAGGTCCTCACAATCAAACTCACATACGTTAGAAACTTATTCAAGAGAATACCCAACTTGGAGGGGAAGAAACCAAAAACCTAGCTTGGTCCTTCTTCTTGAAAGCTTGAAGACTTGAGAGGGGTTTGGGGACTTAGAGAGTTGGAACAAAAAGGAAAAATAAGAGGGACTAGGGCTTAGAGGGATGATAAAGGGTTCTGTTGAAGGTCAAAACGACGTAATAAAAACATAAGATGCTAAGAAATGACCAAACTGCCACTTTTAAAAACTAACCAGACAAGTCTACGAGACCCCGTTTACGGGTCATAGACCATTCTATGAGCCGTAGATGGGGTTTCATCTGATGGCCCTCTTTCCAAACTTTAGGGTCCCCTTTTTCTCTGATCCTCCCTCTACGACACGATCTACGACTCGTAGGTCATTCTATGAGCCATAGATGGTGTTTCAACTAATAGGTTCTCAGAGATCTCTTCTCTGATTCTCATTCTACAATACAGTCTACTCTCAAAAACCCCTTCTCTAATTCTCATTCGATGATATGGTCTACGACTCATGGAGGACTTTACGGGTCATCTGATGAGTCGTAAATCACACTTTCAAAGATTCAAATTTTACTAAGCCTGCTAGGTTTCCACGAACCCACTTTAAGGGTCGTACTTCATCTTACGAGTCATAAACCACATAGTAAAATCTTACAGTTTCAAATTTCCAAGGTTTTCTTACCTGACACTTTCATACACCTCATAGGTGGGGTCTTACATAATAGGCCTTTCAAAATTCATATCATTTATAGTTTGCATAAGTTGGTGCAAGACCCTCAATATCATAGAAGCTTGGCATACATCTTTAGTCAAATCATGGTAGGTACATCTACATAAGTTTAAAACCATGCAATTCAAGAGTAAATGATAAGAAAGAAGTAGTATAAAATTAGTTGAGCATTTTTCAAAATAACCAACCAAAACCATCATAAGACTTAGGTAGGATATCATCAAACCCTCATAAAAATCCATAAATTTCACATGGTTTTTCAATGCATAAGCAAGTACAAAGGTAAAACATCACAAAATATGTTCATAATATTTTCATATAAAAGAATTCATAAAAACTTCCATAGATATCCATAACTTGAAAATAAATAAGGGAGAGGAAAGGTTGAACTTGTGGAGGAAAGCTTTCCACAATAAAAATTCACAAACCAATTGGTAATTTTATGGAGGAAAAATTGACTTTGAAAGTGAAGAACCTAAAACCCTAGCTTGGCCTCTTCTCTTGGAAGCTTTGAAGGACTTGAGAGTGTTTGAGGACTTTGAATATTTTGGAATGAGTGGGAATAGAGTAGATTAGGGTTGTATAGGGAGGAAAATGGGTCTTCTGAGGGTCAAATCGACGTAGCATAGGCATATACTAATAGGAACGATCAAATTTGCCCTCTTTAAAAACCTGCTGAATAGGACTATGAAACCCCGATTACGGCCCATAGTCTAGTCTACGGGTCATAGGAATGGGCTTTCATTTGGTAATATTTTAAATCCTCAAAAACTATCTTTGATACTCAATTTACGATAGGACCTATGGCTCATAAATCGATCTATGGGTCGTCTGAATCTCATATACTCAACTTCAGAAATCAACATTTTTGCCAAGTCTGACCGTCATTCCGCGAGCCCAAGATACAGCCCTTGGGGACACTTATGGATCAGGCCCTTCCGTAAAACCCACTGGTACTTCAAAAAATTTGAGATTTCATTTTTTACGCCCTTTTTACACCTCCCAACATATGGGACCTTACATTATCCATATTCTTTTTGAGAAATCTGAGGTTGGATTCTTGTTTAGGAGGTAAAATTATGTGAAAATGGTATATTTCAATTTTTAGATCAACCATATCGTAAAATAATTTTTCATAAGAAATTATTTATCCAGAAAGTATGTAACCTCTCTGCATTGTGAAGAGGGTTAACTTATGTACAAAAGTGATCTAGACCCATTCCTAGTTCAAAATATGGGGAAATTGAATTTTGTAAAAAAAAAAAAAGAACTATGATGAAACAAGTCCACATCATAGACTTGTTCCATGACTATTCAAATTTTTTCTTAAAATTCTTGCACTAAATGAAAAGGTCATAAACTTTTTTCTAAGCCTATTTATGTGATTTAGGACAAGTTTTGGCACCAAATTCCATTCTATAAATTGTCTTTAACCCTAAATTAATCTGATTTTTTCACCATTTACATATTATAAAAATTCTCTCATTAAAACTACCGTCAAGGACTTTCTTCTCCTCCAAGTAAAAATACCATTGAAGATCAAGTGTAAGCAAAATTCTCTATTTTTCTTCAAGTTTTTCAAGTCAATCACTTAAGGTATGCGAGCTTTCATCTATAGAATCCTTTCTTCTATGGAGCCCCTTCTAAATTCTTAATTTTTATCTTAAGTCAATTATAAAAATTGTATGTATTTTCTCAACTTCTACTCAATTTCTTCAATTATGATTGATGATCATTGATCTATCCTACTATGAATTCAAGTCAACTGCATGACATTGTTGATTTTACCATGAATGATTTCAAGTATATGATGATTAGGGCTTTTAGAAATTTATGTAGGTTTCTTTACAAATAATTTGATGTGATTTAACTTGAATGATTACTACATAATTTTCATCTAATTGCATGATTTTAACTCAATTATTCATGAACCCACATATGACCCTAATTTCATATGATCAAGCTATGACTTTTATGAATATGATTTTAAGTATGAAAGTATGCTCTTACGATGATGATTTTAATGATGATGATATGATGATAATATGAGGGTGACTTAAGACCTTAATGTTTATGAAATGATGATAAGATGGGGAGTATACCCACACTATATAAAAAATTATGTAGATGGACTATTTTTATGTTATGATGAAGTCGTGATATCTATTTTATAAGCTATGAAAGTATTGTTGATAAAGTATGAATTATGATGATGTCTATATATATGCATGATTATGTATCTATGAGATATGACTCAGCACCAAGAGGGTATTAGTAGATTTCATTGTTCCATAACTATATGTCATCATAGGAATAATGTTTATGTTATTATGCCTTAAAGGAGTGCCAGTAGATCCATTTAGATTTAATAATGGACATTTAATGTGCTATGATAGAGCCTAAAGGTTCGAATCAAATGATGGGTTCTCACCGTGCTAGGATAGAGCCTATAGGGTGAGGATTGGATCTACCTGGACAAATTGCCTATTGGGTGAGGATTAGGTCTACCTGGAAAAAGTAGATTCCTCTTTTGCTCAGTGTAGAGGGAACATCGAGACTCTATGTATTAATCTGCATAGTCATAGTGTCAGTTATGGTCTTATTCCCACATATGTATGTTTTTTAGGCTATGAATTATTTTATGATGTTTCCACATATGATTTTAAGTGGTGCTTTACTCATGCATATCTTGTCCTTATTCTATTGCTAAGTCAATACATATTGTTATTATGTATAATCGTAATTGATATATTACATGCTTACATACTTAGTACAGTCCAACGTACTAACGCATACTCTTACCTATATTATGTCCCCATGTAGGGACGGATGACGGTTCTAATCCTCACATTTGTGGCTATGTTGTGGTATTTCTATTAAAGATTTATGTGTTCCCATGGTTTGGGGACAAGCCCTTATACTTCTTCCTTATGATGATATTTCTAAGACTTTTGTACTTTGCTAATCTTAAGGGTGAGCTAGTAAAGCTATGTTCTAGTCCCCGCCAAGATCTATAATGCATAGGTATGCTTTGGACATTATGTTGATGTAATTCCATTTAATGTAAAATATTGACTCCTATATGTAGCTTGTATGAGACTATGTTTCCTCTTGCTTAAATCTCTTATTAATGCTTATTTTACCTTAAGTATACTTATGATATGAACAAGAGACTTGGATGGGACACCTTCGGGTGCAATATTCATCATATCATGGCTAGACCCTAGGTTTGGGTTGTGACACCTTCAATCTCATTCGGTGCTAAGTCATTTCCCATGGAAATACATATATATACATATGAGCATATTTGTAATAGGATGATAAGTCATTTCAATCATAGTCATGCATACTTGAGATTAAAAGCCAAATCATACTTTAAATCATGATTCTATGCATAAGAATAACTCATTCCTAATTCAATGATAAGAATAGCTCATTTATAATTTATACATGATGGTGTATACATACCTATAAGTTGTTAAAGTCATATCATAGACATATTTGTGATCATGTTTATGTCCTAACCATACTTGCCTTGAAATCATAATCATATCCATAATTGATAGTCAAAACATTATCAAAATCTCATGAAAGGCCTCGTTCATGAATGCTCATGACATGAGAAATAAGAATATAGCATGGGTACTTGAAATTCATACTTAAACATAATATTAAGATAATAATAAGCATAATCTATGAAGAAATTAATATTTAAATCATGATTGAAAATACCCATGCATAAAATTTAGTGTAAAGGGACACGCAAGCTCAAATCTCATGAAAATCATGTAAATCATTAGAATAAGAAGTAATTCATGCTTATTTCATCATTAGAGGATAACCCATAACATAATTTCAGCAAATTAAAACCAAGTCATGAAATTCATAGTTGAATCACACCTTAGAGTTAATGCAAAATTCATGAAAGGAGTTGGGCTTCATGATTGAAATAAAAAAAATGAATGAAATCACACATACCTTGCTTGAACTAAGGAGTTTGAAGTGATTCTAACTTTCCTTGAATCCATACTTGAGACCTTAGCTTCAATTCTAGAGTTATTGGCTAGAGAGGAACTTTCTAGGCCTTGATTTCAAAAACTAAAGTATTAGGCTTGCAATGGAGTGTTAGGAGTAGTATAGGAACTCATTTGGGTGTTAAAGAAAAGTATAAAAGACTTAAAAGTCTAGGAAATGATCCAAATTACCAAGGATCCCTTAATGAAAACGAGTGCATAATTGCACAATGCACCCTCACCGTGGGGTTTGTAGATTGTAAATCCCTTCATGCCTCATGAAAGGCTCGTGAAAGGCACCCCAATATCAAGATGGTGGTTTCTAAGGTAAGGTGGTACTTCATGAGCCACTCCATGGCACATGGTCCTCACCACGAGCCATGGGTGCTCCATAATAGGCACACTTCACTTGGTTACCTCCTTCTCAGCCACGAAAGTACTCCCAAAATGGCAAAGGGCCACTTCGCGAAACCACACCACGATTTGGGGTGAGATCCATGAGTCGTGGTGCCTGTGGTGGCACCTTTGGTCAAGGTAGCCTCAACATTTTAGGAAAAATTTCTAAGGCCACTTTCACGGGCTCTCTCACGGCCAATGAACCCTTTCAAAAGCCATGAAGGGATCCTTCAAAGTGTGCCTTTGTCAAAAGCTCTCAAAAACTAAATTTCTTGACTTTTTAAGCCTTTTCAATGCCTAGATACTTACACTTTGTAGGTCTAAGTGTCTTGAGAAATTCAAGTTATTTAAGACAAAAATGAAAATAGCATCATGAAAAATTTATAATGTTCCTGCTATCTAATTGTAGTGACGTGTACCTCTTTGTAGAGTTAACTAATCACTTATTTGATAGAGTAATTGAATTCAATTATCTACATAAGAAACTCTATAATAAATTGGTGTTAAAAAAACAAAGCAAAATAGACTCCTATAGAGATAATAAGATTATTGATTGACTTATTTGAATTTGTTTTACTTCTTTTGGAATATGTCCTAAGAACTATATCTCACATTCTGAATTTAATTTCTTGCATGTCTATACCTTTGACAACTATAAAAGTAGTGTATATTTGACATAAGTTGTAACAACCCCAAAAAGTACCAAAAAAAGTGTCTTAGAATACCCAAAATTTTAATTTTTATATATCTCAAAATCCATTCGTTATTTTGAAAATCTGACTTCAGATTCTTGTTAAGGGGTTCCAAATTAGGTGGAAAAGTGTCTAACCTAGATTTAAGAGCAAGAATTTAGCAATTATGAAATTTCGTAGTGTAATTTCCAGTGGCCTTTTCACGATGCCTTCGCGACGCACCACAGTGTTAAGTTGGACACTGTTTTTTATCTTCGGTCCAAGAGTTTAAGTCTTGGGCCTAAAAGCTCTCATATATGTTTTTCCCTATACTTAGTCATATTTCACCCTCATACTACCCAAAACATTTGCAAATACTCACTAAAACACTTAGTCACATTTTCACTCCTCAAACTCAAGTCCCAAACCCTCATACCAAGCTAAGGTTCTCCTTCAAGGTTCATCTTCAAGCTTCAAGTCTCCATCTCCAATCTTCACCAAGTTCATCTCCAAGCTAAGGTTCTCCTTCAAGGTTCATCTTCAAGCTTCAAGTCTCCATCTCAAATCTTTACCAAGTTCATCTCCAAGCTAAGGTATCTGGATTTTTTTATGGGTTCCTTTCAACCATGATACCCAAGCCTCCTTTTACATAAATTGCATGATTTAAAGTTTATTTATAAATGTGTCTTGATTATTATAAAATTCATTGCACACTATTTAAAGCTATGTAAAGTTGTGACTGTTTTGATATGTTTTGAGCTCTAAATTTTTGATTTAATGTTAGGTTTGATGAGGGGTTTGATGTGAATGTCTTGGGGGTGTTGTAAGGTATTGATTGATGGTTTTACAATAGATTTTCTTGCATGATTTAATCTCTAAATTGCATGGTCTTTTACCCCCATTACATACCTTTAAAGTGTTTGATAAAATGTCTGGCTAGGGTTCTTGAAGAAATGAAGGTCCAAAGCATGAGATATGATATTACTGATGTTATGATGATGAAATGAGCTTATGTATATGATATACTCTATATAAAGTATTGCAATAGACCATACCTAATTCGAGGGGGACAAGAGCCCGGGTAACTATGTTGGGGGTTTATACTCATCAACCATGCGAGGGATTTATACTTCGTCATCGTGTTGGTAAGGTGTGATTACCATCAACCATGTGAGGGGTATACACCACACAATCACCAAGGGGTTTTTACTTGAACAGCTAGTTCGGTCTCTTCTTCACATATAATATCCTATATGAACATAAATTACTTAAGCATGTTCTATTTAAGCCTTGAACATTCATGCCATATTGTTATATTATATCTATTGCTTAATATTATTTATTTTGATTATGATGCCTACTTATTGTTGCATTGCATCCTACATACTTTGTACATTCAAACGCACTAATGCATACTCTATGCCTACATGATGTCACCATGTAGGAACCAGTGTCCAAGTTGATCATTCCTACATACTTAGTACATTCAAATATACTAACGCCTACTCTATGCCTATATGATGTCACCATGTAGGAACCGGAGCCCAAGTTGACCATCCTCCTCCACGTGGCTTGTTCGGTGTTACTCAAGCTAGTTGGTGAGTCCTCCACTTCGGGGACCTAGTCTATGCTCTCTTAATATGTATTGAGACTCTTATTTTATGTTCTATTTGACTATAAGGGTGAGCCCAGCTACTTGGTCTTGGCCACCGCTCTTATCTATGTAGTAGAGGTATTTGTTAAAACCCTCTTTTATGTCCTAATTAACTATGAGGGTGAGCCCAGTTACTTTGTCTTTGCCCCCACCCTTATCTATATAGTAGAGGTGTTTGTTGGACATGTTAAGTATCTATGATATAAGTTTAACTCTTGTTTTTTGACCATGATATTGTGTAAGCTTTTCCCTTAGCCTTATTTTCCCCATTCTTTAATCTTGAATGCTTAATTTATTGCTCCTTCAACCAAGGATATATAATGATGCTTTACGAGGCTTGCTTGGGGTCCCTTCAGGTTCCTCTTGTGCTGTGTCACATCTAGGCTCTTGGTTTGGGTCGTGACAAACTTGGTATCAAAGCACTAGGTTGATAGATCTTTGGAGTCCAATACACCACATCGATTAGAGTCCCATTCATAGTTATGAAGCACGCCATGACTATGAATAGGAGGTTGTGAGACATTTTAGAAAATGTTTCCCTTCTTCATGTTCTATGTCGTGCTATAGAGTTTTAGTGGGTTCCCTCCTCCCTCGCAATGATAGTTCTTTGTTATTCTAGATCATGCCAAATACTAGAGAAAGACAGGCCCAAACTCCTGAGGAGTAACCTACCAACGGTGAGCTCTGGGATGCCCTTACTACGCTTGCCCAAGTGGTAGCCAACCAAGTCCAACAAAAGGCCCAAGCCCCTAATGCTACTACCTCGGGAGCTAGGGTAAGAAACTTTTTGAGGATGAATCCTTCGGTTTCCCATGGGTCAAAGATGGATGAAGATCCACAAGAGTTGATTGATGAGGTCTATAAAATCTTGAATATCATGAAGGTTGGGCCGAATGAAAAGGCAGAGTTGGCAGCATACCAACTCAAAATGGTAGCTCAAATTTGGTATGAGCAATGGAAGGGTGAGAAGGGGGTTGGTAATGTGGTATTTTGGGAGGATTTCAAATTGGCCTTTCTTAATCGGTTTTTCCCTCTTGAGCATAGGGAGGCAAAATTGGTAGAGTTTATGAACTTGAAACAAGGTGCTATGAGTGTAAGGTAGTATGCCCTCAAGTTTAATCAACTTTTGAAGTATGCTCTTCATATGGTGGCCGATCCTAGATCTAGATAAATAAATTTGTGATGGGGGTCTCCAACTTGGTAAGTAAAGAATGTCAATCCGCTATGCTAATTACTGACATGGACTTGTCTCGATTGATGACCTATACTAAGCAAATAGAGGAGGAGAAATTAAGGAAGAGAATGGGGCACGAGGCCAAGAGGGCCCGATTTGAGGGTAAATTCCAAAAGGGTGCTAAATTTCATCAAGGCCAAGGGCCTCCTCATGCTACTAATAGGAGGCTTGCCAATAACATCCCTAGGCCTCAAGATGTTGGTGGGATGGTTCCTGTTGATGTGTGTCCTAGATGTGGGAAGGGTCATAATGGCCCATGTTTGAAAGGTTCTAATGTATGCTATGAATGTGAGAAGCTTGGTCACAAGAAGGTAGATTGTCCAAGAAGCCGCGACAAGGTCCAAGGTGCTAATGCGGTCCCATTGGGGAGAGGTAGTACCCAAGGAGGTGCCCCAAGGTACAATTAATTTTTTGCTCTACATGGGAGACAAGGGGATGGTGAGGTCTCTGATGTTGTTACCGGTATGTTGAAAATCTTTGATTTTGATGTGTATGCTATGATTGATCCGGGTGCCACTCTTTCCTTTGTTACCCCTCTTGTTGCTAAAAAGTTCCATGTTGTCCCCGAGTTGCTGCATAAGTCATATGAAGTGTCTACTCCTATTGGTGCCTCTATTGTTGCTAGAAAAATTTATAAGAGTTGTTCTATTTGCTATGTTGTCCCCGAGTTGTTGCATGAGCTATATGAAGTGTCTACTCCTATTGATATCTCTATTGTTGCTAGGAAAGTTTATAAGAGTTGTCCTATTTGCATTTTGCATAAGTTGTTGCCTTGTGATCTTGTTGAATTAGACATGGTAGATTTTGATATCATACTTGGGATGGATTGTTACTTGCCTACTATGCATCTATTGATTGTAGAACCTATAGGGTCAACTTTAAATTTCCTAATAAACCTATCCTCGAGTGGAAAATTCAAGATATGGTGGTCAAGGGTAGATTCATTTCATGCATTAAAGCCCATAAGTTGATTTCTAAGGGGTGTTTGTATCATCTTGTGAGGGTTAAAGATGTGGAGTCCAAAGTCGCTTCCATTGAGTCGCTCCTCGTTGTGAATGAGTTTCTTGATGTCTTCCCAAATGACCTTCTCGGCATTCCTCCCGAGAGGGAGATAGATTTTTGCATAGATCTGCTTCCCGACACTCAACCTATTTCTATTCCCCTTTACCGTATGGCCTCGATGGAGTTGAAGGAGTTAAAAAATCAATTGAAAGATTTGTTGGAAAAAGATTTATTAGACCTAGTCAATCACCTTGGGGTGCTCCAATATAGTTTGTGAAAAAGAAGGATGGGTCACTTAGAATGTGCATTGATTACTGGCAACTCAATAGGGTTACTATAAAGAATAGATATCCTCTTCCAAGAATTGATGACTTATTTGACCAATTGTAAGGGGCTAGCTTTTTCTCTAAGATTGA
>DF362021.1:33245-45275 GCA_000787875.1 Solanum virginianum
TATTTCTCTAAGATTGATCTTCGGTCCGGGTACCATCAAGTGAGAGTGAGAGAGTGTGATATTCCAAAGATGACCTTCAAGACTAGATATGGGCATTATGAGTTTGTTGTGATGTTATTTGGGTTGACTAATGCGTTAGCCATCTTTATGGACCTAATGAATAGGATCTTCAAAACTTACCTTGATTCCTTTGTTGTAGACTTCATTAATGATATTTTGATACACTCACATAGTAGAGAAGAGCATATGGGTCATTTGAAGGTTGTGTTGCAAAGGTTGAGGAAGGAGAGATTGTATGCTAAATATCATAAGTGTGAATTTTGGTTGAAGGAGGTTGCATTCTTAGGTCATGTGGCGTTGGGGGATGGTATAAAAATGGATCCTAAGAAGATCGGTGTGATTAGGAGTTGGCCTAGACCATTGACCCCATCAGATATTAGGAGCTTCTTGGGTCTTGCGAGTTACTATAGAAGAATTGTGAATGGGTTCTCCTCTATTGCTTCCCCTATCACCAAATTGACTTAAAAGAAGGTTAAGTTTGTGTAGACTGATGAATGTGAGAGGAGCTTCCAAACATTGAAGTATGGGCTTGTGTTCGCTCCTTTATTGTCACTATCGGATAGGCTTGAGGGTTTTGTTGTATATTGTGATGCATCTAGAGTTGGTTTGGGTTGTGTGTTAATGCAAATTGGTAAGGTCATAGCTTATGCTTCTAGACAACTCAAGGTACATGAAAGAAATTACCCCACCCATGATCTAGAGTTAGCCGTCGTTGTGTTTGCATTAAAGATTTGGCGTCATTATTTGTATTGGGTGCATGTGGATGTCTTCACCAATCATAAGAGCCTCTAATATGTCTTCACTCTAAAAGATCTCAATTTGAGACAAAGAAGGTGGCTATAACTTCTCAAAGATTATGACATGAGTGTGCATTATCATCCAGTCAAGGCAAATGTGGTGGCAGATACTTTGAGTCAGGTGTCTATGGGTAGCCCAGCTCATATGGATTGTGGTGATAGGGAGTTGGCTAGGGAGGTGCATAGATTGGCTAGATTGGGGGTTAGGTTGGAAGAGGTTGGTGATGATGGTGTTGTGGTTATTGATGGGTCTAAGTCTTCCTAATTGGCTAGGTTAGGGGTTAGGTTGGAAGAGGTTAGTGATGATGGTGTTGTTGTTGTTGATGGGTCTAAGTCTTAATTGGTGGATGAGGTGATAGCAGAACAAAATCTTAACTCCTCCTTGCTTGAATTGAAGGCCTTAGTAAAAGAGGGCAAAGTAGAGGTTTTCTCCCAAAGGAGAGATGCTGCCCTTAGGTACCAAGGTAGGTTGTGTGTGCCTTGTGATGATGGTTTAAGGGAGAAGTTCTTTGATTAGGCCCATAATTCTTCTTCTTCCATTCACTCCGGTTCCACCAAAATGTATAGAGACTTGAGAGATGTGTATTGGTGGGGAGGCAAGAAGAAGGACATTGCTAAATTTGTTTCGGATTGCCATAGTTGTCAATAAGTCAAAGCTGAACATCAAAGGCCGGGTGGCCTAACCCAAGAGATTGAGGTCCCTACTTGGAAGTGGGAAGAGATAAATATGGATTTTTTGGTTGGATTACCCATGACTGGAAAAGGATGTCTTTACTCATTCCCACTTGGAAGTGGGAGGTGATTAATATGGATTTTGTGGTTGGGTTTCCCAAGACTAGAAAAGGTTTTGATTCTATTTGGTTGGTGGTTGATAGGATAATGAAATTGGCTCACTTTCTACTGGTTAAGACTGCATATGGGGTTAAAGAGTATGCAGGGTTGTACATCGATGAGTTAGTGAGGTTGCATGGGGTTCCTTTATCCATCATATTAGACTGTGGTGCACAATTCACTTCACACTTTTGGAGGTATTTTCAAAGGGGTCTTGGTACCAAAGTTCACCTTATATGGCCTTTCACCCCCAAACGGATGGCCAAATGGAGAGGACAATTCAAACCCTTGGAGATATGCTTAGGGCATGTGTATTGGAGTTGAGGGGTAGTTAGGATGACCATCTTCCTTTGGTTGAATTTGCATACAACAATAGCTACCACTCTAGTATCAGTATGGCTCCTTTTGAGGCTCTTTATGGGGGACATTGTAGATAACTGGTGGATTCATTTGAAGTTGGAGAGGTGGATTTATTAGGACCGAATCTGGTTATAGAGGCTCTTGAGAAGGTTAAGATGATTAGGAAAAGGTTGAGGATAGCCTAAAGTCATCAAAAATGTTATGTTGATGTAAGAAGGAAAGACCTAGAATTCCAAGTGGGAGATTGGGTCAATTTGAAGGTTTCTCCAATGAAAAGGTGTGGTCCATTTTGGTAAATAGGGGAAGTTGAGTCTAAGGTATGACGGTCCTTATGAGATGATAGAAAGGGTCGACAAGGTAGCTTATGAGTTGAAGTTGCCTAGAGAAATGAATTTGGTTCACCCGGTGCTCCATGTCTCTATTTTGAGAAAATGTATTAGTGATCCTAGTGCCATTATGCCTCTTGATGCTATGGGTATTGTTGAGGATAACTTGACTTATGAGAAGGTTATAGTTCAGATCTTGTATAGACAAGTAAAGAGATTGAGGAACAAAGAGGTGGCATCCGTTAAGGTCCTTTGGAGGTAGCAACAAGTTGAAAGTGCTATATGGGAGGCCGAAGCGAACATACAAAAGAAGTATCCTTATCTTTTCCACTCCACTCAAGCCGAAGGTACTAATCCTAAGACCCTTATATTATTTCAAGTCTTATGTTTTAGCCTCTATGTCATTCATATACATTCATGTTTAAGTTCATAAACTTATGATGATTTTATAATTATGTTAAGAATTTGAAAATGGTATTTTACATTTTATGTTGCATTCTTGTTAGGGCTGATTTGTTGATGATCACTCTTGTTTTTTACATCTCCTTTACATTCGGGGACAAATGTTACCAAGGGGGAGATATTGTAACGACTCCAAAAAGTTTCCAAAATACGTTCCTCGGAATGTCCAAAATTTTAATTTTCATATATCTCAAAATCCGTTTGTTAATTAGACTTCGGATTGTTGTTTGGAGGGTCCAAGTTAGGTGGAAAAGGGTTTAACCCCAATTTAAGAGCAAGGATTTAGCAATTACGAAATTCCATAGTGTAATTTCCAGTATCCTTTTCGTGATGCCTTTGCAACGCGCCATAGTATTAAATTGGACACTATTTTTTAGTTTCGGTCCAAGACTTTAAGTCTTGGGCCTAAAAGCTCTCATACGTTTTTTTACCTATACTTAGTCATATTTCACCCTCATACTACCCTAAACATTTCCGTTTGATGAGGTGTTTTGATGTGATTGTCTTGGGGGTGTTGCAAGGTATTGATTGATGGTTTTACAACAGATTTTCTTGCATAATTTCATCTCTAAATTTATTTCACCTCATTTCGAGTTCGGAAGAAGGAGTTATGACCATTTTCGTGCGACCCTCCCATGCAGTGAAGTCCCACGAGCCTTTAGACGGCCGGTCTTTAACCCCCATTACACACCTTCAAAGTGTTTGATAAAATGTCCGGCTAGGGTTCTTGAGGAAATGAAGGTCCAAAGCATGACATATGATATGAATGATGTTATGATAATGAAATGAGGTTATGTATATGATATAATCTATATAAAGTGTTGGATTAGACCATACCCGATCTGGGAGGGACAAGAGCCCGGGTAACCATGTTGGGGGTTTATACCGATGTATAGGAATTTATACTTCGTCACCGTGTTGGTAAGATATGATTACCATCAACCATGTGAAGGTCTTATACCATACAATCACCAAGGGGTTTATACCTTGAACATCTAGCTTGGTCTCTTCTTCACTATGATATCCTATATGAGCATGAATTACTTAAGCATATTTTATTTAAGCATTGAACATACATGCCAAATTGTTATTTTGTGTCTATTGCTTAATATTATGCATTTTGATTATGATGCCTACTTATTGTTGCATTGCATCCTACATACTTAGTATATTCAAATGTACTAACGCATACTCTATGCCTACATGATGTCACCATGTAGGAACCGGTGCCAAAGTTGATCATCCTCCTTCACGTGGCTAGTTTGGTGTTATTAAAGCTAGTTGGTCAGTCCTCCACTTCGGGGACTTAGTCTATGCTCTCTTAATATGTATTAAGACCCTCTTTTATGTCCTAATTGATTATGAGGATGAGCCCGGTTACTTTGTCTTGGCCCCAACTCTTATCTATATAGTAGAGGTGTTTGTTGGACATGTTAAGTATCTATGATATAAGTTTAACTCTTGTCTTTTAACCATGATATTGTGCAAGTTTTTCCCTTATCCCCGTTTTCCCCATTCTTTAATCTTTAATGCTTGATTTATTCCTTTTATGACCAAGGATGTATAATGATGCTTTACGAGAGTTGCTTGGGGTCCCTTTGGGTTCCCCTTGCATCGTGTTACGTCTAGGCCCTAGGCTTGGGTCATGACATAATTCTAGTCTATGCTATGTTGATATATCAAATTTTCTAGCATATATGCTAAAAGGAAGAACAAACAAGTTGTAATTAAAAGTAGATGTGTCTGTGTTAATTGGATATTCAAAAAGAAAAAAAGAAGATTTATTTTATTATCCTAAAGAAAATAAGGCTTGTTAACACAATTGCTAGATTTCTAGAAAAGGACTATTTAGTAAGTCATATTCCTAGAAGTGAACTAGTTTTATAGGAACTAGACAAAGGAACAACAAATGAATCAACTCAAGGACATCTAATCGGTATGTCAGAATTGATTTTCCATTATATTTAAATAGTGGGATAAATATTAGTTGACATATAAAAAATTTACTACCTCAAGTAAGAGGAGTGACATTGAGTAAATTGATGAACACCACATAAATAAGTAGTTAATATTTCAATGTCAAAAGGTATTGAAGAAACTGTTAAGACTTAAGAACATGGAAGTGTAACTATAATAATAGCACTTAGTCATAGTGGAAGAATCATAATGAAGATTTATTTGTTGTCTATTTTTAAACAGTTTCATGATAGAACTCTTAAAAGGAAGTATAATCTTGGAGAGTTTCATGATAAGGCCCCTCGAGATCTAGTACAAAATTGATTAGTTACTCTTAAGCACTACTAAATGGGATCGTATAAGAAAAAAACTTCATTAGATCCTTTTGATAAGTTATATAAAATGAATACCTGTGAAAGTTCTAAATGCATACTTAAAAATCTAAGTGAGAGATTGTTAGGATATATATTATTAATGTGACACCCCGTGACTCCATGCTCTTATGTATCCATGTTTCAAGCCTTATTTGGTTAGGTTGGGGGTGTATTAGGTTCATTGGAGACTTCTAGTACTTAGACGAGTTGAAGACTTCCCTACGAGTTGAGTTTTGGGTGTTGGTTCATCAAAGGGTCAACTTTAAATGAGTATAAATTTCAGCACACTTGGAAATGAATATCCCACAATATGTCAAATGAAATCCCTTTGAGTTATATTTCTAACACACTTTATTTCACCTCATTTCGAGTTCGGAAGAAGGAGTTATGACCATTTTCGTGCGACCCTCCCATGCAGTGAAGTCCCACGAGCCTTTAGACGGCCAGTGTGGCCTTTGACGGGCCGTTTGGGTCATAAGGGACTAGAAAGGGACATTTTTGACATAAGAAAAGTGACACAGCCAGTGGCACAGTCCGTGTTGCTTGCCACTGATCATGTCGATGGTCATAAGGTGTGTTCAAGGGAGGCTTGATGGGCATGAGAGGAATTTTGGCCAATTATGGTGCCATGGGCACCTTTGACAGGCCATGGAAGGGTAGATGGCTCATGGTACTGGGGTGTGGAGTGGCTTGGACACATTTTTTTGTCTAAGTGTTTGCACCAGACCACAACACGGACCATGAATCACCACACGACCCATGAAGTAGCTAATCAAAGTGACGTCGATGCTAACTTTTTCTCAAGTGTTCCAATTGCAATTTTGAGGCTAAGTCTTGTCTCCAGGACACCACACGACCTGTGGAGGGCAACACGACCACTCAAGCCTCTAGTGGAGCAACACTTTGCCAATTGTTTCATCCGTTCACTAATGGTACTTTTGTAAATTCCAATTACTCTAATGACCTTTTTAGACTTCCAATGCTATCTTAACCTCCCCAAAAGACCTAAACCCTATTCTAAAGGATCAAACGCATTACTCTCATCTCAAATACACTCTTAAATTCTCTCACAAGTCTCCACCAAGACCCCAATACAAATTCGAGGAAACTCAAGAATAAGTTTTGGATTCCAAGACCCACTTCTAAGCTTCCATTCTTTCCCAACACAATTCCAAGAAATTCAACATCTAAGGTATGTGGGGTTCAACCAATGGGTCCTTTCATCCTTGGTGCCTAACTCTCTATTTTTACCTAAATTACATTATTCTAAGTTGATTTACTTATGGGTATTACATAATATGAGTTTGACTATAGAACTATGTTGGGACTTCATAAACTTGTGACTATCCAAGCATGTTTTGAGCTATGAATCTAAGATCTATTATGAGATTTGATGGAGGGTTTTGATGTATATTGCTTGAGGGTGTTACCAAGTATTGATGGGTGGTTTTACATTAAATTTTCTTCGATGATTTCACTCTTATTTTGCATAATATTACACTATCATTACACACGCGCCAAGTATTTGATAAAATGTTTGGTTATAATTTCGTGAAGAATTGAAGGTCCAATGCATATCATATGAGTTGAATAACTTTATGATGATGAAAAGAATGCCTGTATATGAGATTCTCTTATATCGTATTAAGAATTGATCGTGCCGCACTTGGGGGGTTGTGAACCCAGGTAACCATATCGAGGAGTTTGTACCTTGATAACCATGTTGAGGGGTTTGTACCTTTTTTTACGGGGAACAGACCTATGCCAAAGGGTCCCGGCCCCTTTGGATGGTCAGGGGTTGAGCCGCACACCCCCCAACCCTTATTATATAACCAAAAAATTCAAATACGTACAAGGAGGAGGGCATAGACCATACCTCCAACCTTATGATGGTTCCTAGGTTTGTTATCCTACTAAGGACAACTAAACCATTACCATATTGTAAAAAAAGCAAACTAAGACAACCTATGAGAGGACTCCTCTTGATATACTTTCTAGGAAAGCATAAAATTAGGGAGACTCTCCCTTTACATATGCAAAAGGATAGACCTAAACAAAGATAAACAATAAAAAAGGACAGCCACATTGCCAATAATCTCCTCAAGCTTATGGTGGATTCTTGACCCTATTTAACTTTGTTCTTCTAAAATTGATCATGCCCATCTTGTCCATTAAGTAGGTGCCTTTAACTGTAGATGGAAGTTGCTGGTATATATAAAAATGTTGCTCCATATCCACTCTATGACTCCATTTAGCAAGAAGATCAGTAGTGGTGTTGGCCTCCCTATATGTATGACGAATCTGGAAAGTGCAAAGCTAAGCAATAATCTCCTTCAATTCATTGATGAACTGGTATATTTGCCAAGGAACCTGCATTTCAGACTTGATCCATGTAATAAGTAATTGTGAATCCACTTCTAATAACACATGTTTGTACCCATTTTGAACACACCATGAATACCATATGCAGCAACTTGTAATTCAGCTTGATTATTTGTCCCAAAACCCAAAGGTACATAGAATGCAAAAATCAGCTGGCCTGTTGATTTCTCAGAATTCCTCCTTCGCCTATCCACCCAGGATTAGAGATAGCACTACCATCTATATTTAGCTTTAAAATATTATCCTTCGGGGTTTTACAGACTACTGTAACTATTGTTATTTCTTGAGAACATCTTTCAACCATAGTAATCAGATCATTCCAATTGTGAGGCAAAGACAAGTATGGATAAGTAGTAATGAGTAGATGAGTAATATCTTTGAATGTAAGAAACTTCACTCTAGAGATATTAGATTGTTTACCACCATATTTTGTTGCACACCTATTCTTCCAAAGATTCCAACGAACAAAAATGGGAAGAGAATTGATAACAAGTTTATGTACTTCATTATTTGCTTTCTTCTACCACTAGACACTTAGAACACTACTCAGGGTACCAAGACTATGAACAATTCCAAAACACCAGAGAAGAATTGTCATATGCATTTAGCAAAATGACCAGCAATAAATATGTGCTCAATATTGTCCATACCTGGTCTTATGCAACAGCAACATTCCACAGGCTCCACACAAAATTTTATGGTCTTATCATTAATAGGCAATTTCATTCTGAATGCCCTCCATAATAGAAAAGACACCTTGAAAGGAATATACCTATGCCAGATCTTTGAGTTCATGTAATTTTTTCCTTTTTTTTCTAATATAGTCCCATGCAAAAGCAATATTGAATTGACCATTTTCATTAAATTTCCAGATAGTTCCATCAGATGTGTTTGCGTGATAATGAATCTTGGTTTGCAAGATCATAAGAACCAGTAAAAGAGGGACCTATTGTCTAATTTTTGCTTCATTCCGTTGACCCCCCATTCAAAAAAAATGAGAAACTTTAGTATTATTGAGTCTGAAACTCTCCATAGTATAATTAGACAATGGTCCAACATCTAACCAATCATCCCACCAAAATGAACTTGAACCAAAATAAATTCTCCATGTAATCAGATTCTCTACCTCTACTTTATTTCTGACCAAATATTTCCAAATGAGTGACTGGCTTGTATCCCATTTTTTGGCAACAGGGTTTGCTCTTTGACAATACTTAGCTCTTAAAAATTGCCCCTACAAAGAGTTACCTATCCTAAATCTCCACCATTGTTTATGATGAAAAGCTATATAGATATCAGCTAGATTCCTCACTCCTATACTGGACTCATCATGTGGGAAACTAAGTGTTTCCCAGGAAGCCCAATGATATTTCTTCTTATCCTGATTCCAACCCCAAAAGAAGTCAGCTACCATATTATTTATATACGTTAGAGTAGTTTTGGGAGGAGAAACAACAAATAAAGTATTGATAGGAATAGATAAGAGAACATGCTTAATCAAGGTTGCTGTGCCCTAAAAACTCAAGATTCTAGACTGCCAACCACTAATTCTTTTAATCACTTTATCTACCAGCTCAAAATAATAAATGATCCTCTGAACCCCAACATACAGTGGGCAACTAAGGTAACTAATAGGACTCTTTTTCATAGAAAAACCAATGATGTTGCTGAGCAAATCAGTGACATGTTGAAGAGTTTTAGGAGTAAGCATGAAGTAACTCTTAGCTTTATTAACCAACTGATCAGACACCCCTTTGTATGCAACCAAAGTTTTCATGATTAGCTAAATAGAATAACCATCAGTAGATAAAAAAATGACAGTATCATCTGTAAAACTAAGATGATTAATCTGAGGACTCCTAACTTCCATTTGAAAGCCTTTATACAAAGGATGAGAATGAAGAGCATTAAGGCTTCTAGAAAGGACTTCAGCACTAATAATGAAAAGAGCAGGGGACAAAGGATCACCTTGCTTAAGCCCCCTGGTAGAGTGAAAAAACCCATGCCCTTATACCATTTAAAATGATGGAATACCAATTATTACTCATGATCCTCCAAACCATATCAATCAGCACTTTACCAAATCCAAACCTTCTCAAAACCAGACAAATGAAAGCCCATGAGATTCTCTCATAGGCTTTAGCCATGTCTAGTTTGATAATAATATTATCCCCTTCCTTAGGCTTCTTAATACAATGAATAATCTCCTGTGCCAGCATAATATTCTCAAAAATACGTCTCCCTCTTACAAAACCTGACTGATTAGGAGAAATAATATCTGCTAATATGGGAGCCAATCTACTACATAATAACTTTGATATAATTTTGTTGGTGAAGTTACTCAAACTGATGGGCCTGAATTCTGTCAACCTATTAGGATTTTGAACTTTAGGAAGAAAAACTAAGCAAGCATAAGTCATGAATCTAGGCATATTGCTTTCACAGAAAAAAGATTTGACAGTTGCCAGCAGATCCACTTTGATAATGTCCCAACACACCTGAAAAAACTTTTCGCTCATCCCATCTGGACCAGCTGCAGAATTAGGGTTCATAGAGAAAATAACTTGCTTAAACTCTTGCATATTAGGTATGTCTTGTAGGATCTGATTGTGTTCTTCACTGACCAGTCTAGGAATACATTGCAACATAGCATCATCAATAACATTCTGATTACCAGTGAAGATATTCGAAAAAATTTTGTAGCATTTAGCAGCAATGTTTTTATCCCCTTGCACCCAATTATCATCATCTATATAGATTTTATGGATACATAATCTCCTTTTTCTACCTCTTATTAATGCATGAAAATACTTAGAATTGGCATCACCATCTCTGAATTATTGTAGCTAAGTCTTCTATTTAAGCACAGACTCTTCCAACTTCATATATCTAATATGTTCAGCAAAAATAGCACTCAACTTAGCTCTATTAAATTTAATATTGCTAGCAAGTATCTCCTCCTCAACAAGTCTAACCTTTTCTTCATATTCTTTGACAGTTGAGAAAATATCCCCATATTCTCTTTTTGACCAAATACTGAGTATAGCACTGACCCTTTTAATTTTCATCTGAAGAACACTAATTGGATTGCCATGCACAGTTCTATTCAAACAATTTCTCACAATATCCATGAAAGAAGCATTTTCAGTCCAATGGTAAAGAAACTTGAAATAGTTTATAAGATTTACTTGTCTAAATTCCATTTCCATCAGCAGAGGAGTATGATCAGAATAGACTGTAGGTAGATGATCAATAGTAGTTTATGGCATAACTTCTAACCATTTATCATTAACCATAGCCCTGTCAAGTCTCTTCTGTTAGAACCCGCATTTTGTGTATTGGAACAATTATGAGAATTTGGAACCAAAGTGGCATTATTGAGAAAATTTGAGACCAACGTGGTATTATTAGAAAGCTCAGGACCAAAGTGACATTTTAGGAAAGTTTAGAACCAAAGTGGAATTATTGAAAGTTGAATTCTTGAAGATAAGGTGGGACCCACTTAGATGTGTGCCAACTTCTAATTGGACCAAGTGGGGCCCACTTAACTTGTGTTGAATTTTGGTTGGACCAAGTGTGGTGTGGGCCACCCACACTTGCTTCAAAATTATTTTGATGTTACAAACCTCCTATACTGAGGCTCCTAAGTAGCTTGAAAGTATTATTTGAGCAAGAAAATATTTCTTTCATAATTTTTGGAACTTTAGCTCAAGTGTGAAGTTGAAAGAAAAAGGAATGATTTAATTTTATTCTAGGGTTCTTCAAGGACACTCTAATATTGAGGAATAAGGTAAGAAATCTTAAGTACGTGTTTAGTATAACTTTCTCATGACAAACAAGAGAATATGTTGGTTGTGTTAATGCTGAAATTTTTGGACAGTATGTGTTGTTGATGTTGCTGTGTACTTTTCTTGCTGATAATGAGTTGTTTCTCTTCTTGATTTGCTATAGTATGAAGTATTACTTATGTACTTAACAAAGGATAGGTTGACAGTGGTATAATCAGGCTGTTTGATTGCCTTTACAGTCCATAAAAGTGAGTTTCTATATGATGTCGCAATTGTGTTGTTGATTGAACTTGTGGACTGATGTATATAGGGCTGTTGCTTCACGTCTTTCATGACTGATTTGGTACTTTACTGATATTGTTTGAAGGTTGCTAGTATTTATAAATGTGTTAAAAATAGTTTGGTTAAATTTGGGATAGGTTTGGGATTACCGACGTCAAAAGGTAGCGAAACGATGTAACGTTATGTTGTCCGTTTGTTTGTTGCGTAGAATTGTCGTGTGCCCCATTTTGTGGACTGTTATGAAGCTGGTGTGATGCTAATATAGGCTGTACATAATGTGTAGATGTTAATGTCCATTAGGAAATGCAATTAAAGGCAAAACAGTAGAAAAACACGCTCGGGATTGTAGTTGCACGCTTGCTGCCCGGGTGTTGTTTCTATGTGAAATTGGGTGTCTAAGATATGTCTATTG
>DF362020.1:2747-26303 GCA_000787875.1 Solanum virginianum
GTCAAAATGGGCCCCAAAAGAGCAACTTGTACTAAAAATACCCAAATATAATTTTGTATCCAAGTTTGAATCCCAAAAGTGATTTTGTTCATACACTCTACTCTACTCTACTCGTGCCACTATATTTCCATTTCGCCGGTTCCCGGGTTGGCTTACACATGCTTACCATATTAAATACATATACATATATATATTTTCTAAGGTTGGTTGGATACGGCGGGGTCGGCTTCGGCCCAGGCCGGCTTCGCTTAGTGGAGTTATGCTGTGATGGGGCCTATGGTTTGATGGCTTTATGCCACATTTGGGTAACTGAGTTCAGGGACGCTAGCTCACTTACCCCACGTTCATGCTATGTAACGGTGATTCTATCAGGTCGAATCTTCTGGAGTTATGGTGTGGTATGGCGCGAGTATGGAGGTCGCCATCATTCCCGTCCATTGATTCTTATAAGTATTTCTTTGACTCTTGAAATAAGCTGAAGATAAATTTTGACACACGTACAAAAAAAAGAGAGAGAACAACCTTTAACTATGATCTTTTGACCACTATGATCCCTATATGTATTTCTGCTGTCTATATTCATTTGGTTACTCTAATGAGCATATGTACTTTCTGCAGATGTATATATATGTTTGATTTGTAAGACTTAGCCACCTGTTTGAGCATTCTGAATCTCTGTTATGTTTATTAGGTGGCAGGACCGCAGTGGTGAACTTGTCAGCCCACATGTTTATATATTCATGTTTGCACTCTGTCTGTTGGTTCGCTATACTCTTCTGTTTCAGGTGGCTAGTCAATAAAACAGAGAAAACTCTGCTGAAATTATTATAAAATGAATAGTAACCTTTTGTTGGA
Source organism: Solanum virginianum (assembly GCA_000787875.1). NCBI lineage: Eukaryota > Viridiplantae > Streptophyta > Magnoliopsida > Solanales > Solanaceae > Solanum > Solanum virginianum. Next base: position 3,603 of record DF362020.1, read on the forward strand.
ATCTGATTCAGTTATATTGTCTAGGTGCCCCCATCGGGTACCAGTCACGGCCCATAGGTTGGGTCGTGACAGTTGAGGTCAAGGGAGTTGACCCACCGCTAAGGCTTGAAGAGTGGTGCGAACGTGGAGGTCTAGTACACTTGCACTAGATATGAGCAAAACTAACAACATTAAGTCCATTTCCCTACACAGAATGGACCCTCAAAAGTTATCTGGAATTAGAATTACACAAACTTTATATATATCCATACTAGAAAAAATGATCTGAACTCAACTGACTGCCTGAACTATCAAAAATTAATTTCAAGGCCTCCTAGCCACATTTACCAATGCAACTCGATAAAACTAGACTAAACCTCAAAATACCAAAACTACCCACGACAACTCCTAAAATTATGACGAGACCTTTTTTTGTTTTGTTTTCACCATCCAAAATGTAACACCTTGGAAATTCCTAAGCTAAGATTCAAAATTCTTTCTTTGTATGTGGGATCATAGTGAGTGATTGTACCTTTGAATATAGGTATACAAACATACTCTATAGTGGGATGATAAAGTTGAGATGAATTAATGTTACAAAAATCCTTTAACATAAAATTGAGATGAAATCTTTGTTACCGATTGAGTCTCGATATGAAATGTTGTGCAACTAGGTGATCTAATACCTCAAAGATTGTGAACTTATGTTAATGTCTTTTCTTAAGTATTTGAAGTGTGGGATGTGGTTTGAGGTCATAAGAAATGCCCTAGGCCAAGATAAGTTCAAAACATTTAAATTAGCTAAATTTCAATATGAGTTCATAGACGGCTCAAATTCAAAGGGTTATATATCTCAACACATAATGAGTTAGGTAACTCATACTATATCAAATTGTAGATAATTGAATTGTCTTTCCAATTCATCAAATGTTGCCTTAATTTGAGGTCAGAGTAAAATGTTATGACCATTTTATTGAAGCCTATAGAATTTGTAAATTTCGACGATCTATCGATTTAGATATGCAAAACGCACCATGAAACTTGGATTCTACCAAAAAGGGAGACACAAGGCTCCAATTCAGCATAACCCCTAATAGATTGGTGATGGGGCCTCTAGACCGCCGTTTTCGCCTCCAAAACTCATCAAAAGGTCTTTTTTTTCAATTTTGATGATTGTTTGACTTTCTCAAAATGTTATTTTAGACCTTTTGCCCTTAATTAACCCCTCTAAGCCTATAATATAGCCTAATAACATCTTATTACTGCATAAACCCTTGAAAACATTAGATTTCTATATTCAAGGTTCTCTCAAAGAAGAAGTTAGGGTTCTTCATCTTGAAGTGCAAACCAAAGGTTCTTTCAAGAGATTTTTCTGTTCCAAGTGTGTAAGGCTACTCATAGGGTTGGGATGAGTTCATCCACATGCCCCACATGTTCATTCTCCATAATTGTGTTCGAGTAGAATTTTAACCAAATTCTTGAATTCTTAATAAGTAAATTCCTCTTTCATTGATTTAGAAATATTTATGCAATTGAGATTATTTTATTCCTATTTCTTATATCATTGGAATTGTCGTTCGTGGATACTTTCCCATTAACCCTAATGAAGTTGATGACCCTGGCCTTTGTATACATTGTTTGATATTGAGATCGATAGGCTTTCAGGCATTAAAGAAAAGTATTATTTTAAAAATCAAAATTTTACAAATTGAGAATAAAGATGATGACTTTTCTATGAATTGATGAAAAAGTAATTTGAACTAATATTGTATATGTATTTTATTAGTCCAAAGAGTAACATTTAAGGAAAATATTTTGATAAGATGATGCATGTTTTGATGAGCTTTGAGTAAGTTAAGCATGAGAGAGAACATGTTCTTGTTTTACATATGCATGTGTTGAGCATCTAATATATCTTATGTGCTGAGAATTATGGATATGTTATAACTGATCATATAAATGAGAGACTTGCATGGTGTGAGTTGGAATCTTGATTTGCATTGCATGAATGATAATCCTGAGTTACTGAGCTATTGAGAAATTGAGTTAAGCTATTTTGGTATGACTCAAATAGATGAGCTTGAGTTGATTTTCATGAGCACATTTTAATCTTAGAAGGAGTATTAAATACCGAGTTGGGTAAGACAAAATACCCTAGAACTCTACTACTAGCCTAGGCTAATCGTGCAATTAACTTCGGTGGTTCATGTCCCAATAGATGTTCTATTTAGATCTAAGAGGGAGCAAAAGGGTGACGTCCTTTTCCTTGGTAAGTTTAGGATGGGCGTGGTAACAATGTAGGCATCATTGTGCATCACCAAATTATGGTGGTTGGAGTTATGCTGGTTAGAGAAACTTCCAAGCAACACTTGATTAAGCATATCATGATGTTTAAACTGAGTTGCATAAAACATTGAGTCTAATTTAAAGCATGATTTCAAAAACTTAAACTTGCATATTCAGTTAGTGTAGTCATGAATTGAGTTTTGAGTAGAGTTTACTGCGTTGAGTCTAGCCCGATGTGCTTACTTTAGAAATTCTTGCATAGCAATATATTCCATATACTAATTTCCATTGTGGCTTGCATTATTAATAATGCAAATACAAGTGATAGAAGACTTCAGCAGGTGCACCATTGAGGTTTAATTTCCTTACATCCAAACCCGATGAGCCCTTATTTCCATTAGGAGGAGCTTTTGTTTTCATCTTTTGTTGACTATTATTTTCCTCGAGTTGGATAGCCATAGATTGTCATCGTACCATCTAGATGTTAGATGTAGATGTTTCATAGATATTGAGTAGAGAGTTGTCGATTATTAGCGTATTCCAGAACTTTATCATTGGAAACCATGTTTTATAAGAGTATTTATTTAATCATTTTGATGACTTTTATTGTGTATTTTTCTGCTGTTGAGAATGAAGTGGTGCTGAGGCCAGGTAGTTCTCTTGGGTGATCAGGAATGGTTTTTCAAGTGTCAGCCACGCCAAGGGTGGGTGGCATGACAAACTTTGTATCAAAGAACACAGTTTAAGTGTCCTAGGGTGTATATGAAGCGTGCCTATAGGATCTTATTTATGGTGTTGAGGGCTCCACTTTTATAAATGTGGAATCATCTACATTTAGGAAAATTTTTCCTTCTTTCAAATTCTAAATCGTATGATAGGGGTAGTCCTTAAGAAACCTAGGATGATTCATGCATTGCTCGAAACCTTTTGACTATGACTCATCTATAAGATGATTGAGACAATACTATTTAGATCTTTCCCATTGAGTTTCTCTGCGATAAAGTAATCAGAATGGTAGAGAGACTATGTTAGGCTAGAGAGAAGCTAACTAGTCTGGTAAGTTGTTCGGGTAAAAAAAATACACTCCTTTTCATATGAATCGTGCATTGAGCTAGATCAAAATTCACCCTAGATCTCTTATCCATAACTTGCTTTCGATGTTATTTGTTGGAGGTAAAGTTATGTCTCTAAAAATTTAATGTTAGTACCTGAAGGAATGTGATTTGAAGTCTTGTAAACCATAAGTAGAATTGAGTCATGCTAGATTAGAATGATGATAGTGGAAAAGAAAAGACCATATGGTGAGAGTGATGGTTGATTGAGGCTTCTAGTTAGAGTATATATCTATTAGATGAGTAATGGGGTGATTAGTTGATTACCTTAAGTTGTGACAAAACAATACTGAGCACTGCCTGATTTTTTTAGATGTGGTATAGAGAAAGAGTTATTATTAGGATATGTTAGAGTGTGGTAAAACTAAAAAGAAGTTTATGTTGATGTGTTATAGTATTCATATTAGTGAGGGTAAGTATAGATGTTGAAAAGGGGTAAAAATTAATTTTGAGGTCATAGATCTAAATTAGGTATATGATTTTGAAGGGAAAGACCCATGAGATTTCTAGAGTTATGAGCTTAGCCAAATAAAGAGGTATAGCAAATGGGTGAATGATATTTGAGTTGTGAAAAGGGGATATGTTGATTGAGTATTCACTATGGGATTTTAGTGGGCCTATGTTCTTAAATTGTTATCTAGTAGTTATACATTGGTATAACATGAGACAGGTGTGTGATGCACATGGTAGCACTAGGTCCTAAGCTTGAGTGAGGAGCAGTGTGAAAAAGGAGATTGCACTATGACAGTGATAATCTTAGTGGAAGATTTTCTCTAGTAGGCTTTCCATAGTGTATGTTCAATGTTAAATGTTAAGTTTCGAGGAATGTGATGTTACGAGTTTGATGTAGGTGCTCCTTAGATGGAAATAGAGAATTGATGATAAATCATTAGATAAAAAGAGGCATAAGATGTGTATTTGTGGTAGTGTAAAGTTGCTAGAAGCTCTATGTTATAACTTGCTATGGGAATCTAGACATTGTTTTTGAGTTGTCAACATCGCGCAGGATGATGTAAGAATTCTTTCTCATCCCAAGTAATTAAGTCAATTGGGGCTTATGGATAGATGATGTTTAGTTTTCCATTATAGATAAAGTTTAATATGATTAAATTATGGGAGCATAGAAGTCGAGTTTTAATAGGCAAAAGTTAGAGGTTATATTGTAAGAGTTGTGGAAAGTAGTTATATACACTTATAAGAGCAACAAGTATAGAAAGATACTCATAGAGACAGAAGGAAGCTGAGGGTGGTACCTCAGAAAAAAGTCGTAGTAGCGGTTTTATATCTTTGAGTATAGTGTAACAAGAGAGTTTAAAATATTCTTAGGAATAGTGATACTTTGACTGTGTGGAGAGCTATACTTGTAGATTAGTAAGGAGAGTTGATTCACAAACTTAGATAGATAAGCTTTGAGCTAAGGGGGAGATGTTGAGGTAGTGAGCCAAAGCGGGTCTTGAACTTTTGAGGTGATACCTTTTTCCTGTCTTATGTATGAGTGTCATGTCCTAGGCCGATGAACCTCATTTTGATTCTTGTTTATATCGAGTTTTGAGTATATGATGTTGTAACTCCATTTAGTAATTCTAATCTTACCTTATGAATCTAAAGTTTCCAATCTATATTGAATGTGGTGAGACTTGAGTTTTACACTATGTATAATTCTATGAACTCAGGATAAACCTTGAAAGAAGAGGGGGATCATATTATGTCATGAATGTTCTCAGATTGGGTTTCTTGATTGAATCATGCTAATGATCTTTTGTTCTAAGCCTTTCCAATGATCCTCCTTTCCAGTCTTGCTAATAATATTGATGATATTATATAAGTGATATATGATGGGAGAGAGTGAGTGTTCTTGATTCTGATAACAATGTTGTACTAATTCTATTTATGTTTATAGATATGGAAGAAGAGCGAGATGAGATCTTGGTGTGTGCAACAGATAGGTAGGAGAACACAAATTTATCTCTTTGTGAGAGTTAATGTAATTGTAGGTGTAGTTGTGCTATGATATGCTTGAAGATTCATAAGTGATATTGACCTTAAAAAGGGCATAAAGTTGTTAGAACAATAGGCTTGAATGTGTGATGGTCCTAATGTAAGCGATTGTAGTAAGCTATTTGTGATTTTTTCGGTAAGGATTTCGAGTAGGTGTGTTAGAGTGGTGAGAGCGAGTAACATCTTTTAAGTGAAAAATCTTTACAAGGGTATAGAATAGAAACTAAGTAGGTTAGATTTTTATGAGTGTATTCACTATAGGTAACACATTGTAACTTCCGATTTAACTTGAACTTGATGAGAGTGCGCAACTAACATAGGGTTTAGGTGAGACCTTAGGCTTAATTAATGAAGTGTGGTACATGAGGAGGATAGCATGGTTGAGGAGAGTCACTAATCTTTAAAATCATTTTTCCTATCCTTTGATACAAAGTGATCCCTGTCCTTATATTGGTTAAACAACCTTCTCTAGAAATCATGAGGAAAGATGGAGGGAGCTTCGGGATTGTAACCCTTTTCTCATCCCTTGTAAGATGCCTTTTAGTGAGGGAGTTTCCTATCTATGAGTTAATATAGTCATTTTTGAGTTCAAAGATTGATCATCCAGAAGTTTGAATGATTCGATTGATTGAGTTTTGATGTTCCATTCTTCCAATCAAGGATGAAGTTGAAAAAAGTGTCCCTATTCTTGATCTAAAATGATATGTATGTCCTTGAGTTTGAATTGTTGATTGTCTAGAGAGTTTGGTTGGTCAATTGATCGGTTGATGAAATGACCCCAAAAAGTGTGATGTCCATTAACCGGTAAGGGGTTGATACCTTGACCACCTAATTGGAGGGCGTGATTTTTATCAACTGGCAAGGGGTTGATACCTTAGCTACCTAAATGGAGGGTAGAATGTCCATTAATCTGTATGGGATTGATGCCTTGGCCATTTAAATGGGGGTGGGATGTCCATTAACCATTGCAATGGTTTGATACCTTTGCTACCCTGATGAATGGTGTGATGTTCATCTACCGATTAAGGGGTATATAACTTGATCACCCTACAAGGGGGTGCTAAACCTTGGATTCTAAGCACTAGTTGCTTGGTCTATGAGGATGGTTTCCTTCTTCTCATGTATTATGATTCATATAAGCATGATTTTACTTCAAGCATTATTCATACATGTCATGTCGTTACTATACTATCCATTGTCTATGTTTATGAATTTTGATTATATTGCCTATCTCTTGTGGCATTGCATCCTACATACATAGCACATTCAAATGTACTAATACATACTCTATGACTACATAATATTACCATGTAGGAACCGAAGCTCCATTTGGTCATCATCCTCCTCCACGTGTCTGATGGCTTCCATTTAAGCTAGTTGGTGAGTCCTTATGTCCGAGGGCGATATCTATGTTCCAATGCTATGTATTGAAGACTATCTTTCCTTTTTTGTATACTTTGACTATGAGGGTGAGCCCGGTTGCTTATCTTGGCCCCTGCTAAGTTCTATGTTAGAGGTATTGTTGGACAAATGTATATTATGCTTGAGCTTTGACTTAATTATGTTATTCAAGCTATTTAAATATGAGTGTCTCTCCCATAGCCCCAATTTCCCCTTATTTATGTTTCTTATGATGAACTATCTTGCTTCTGCGACCAAGGATGTGCGATGATATACTATGAGGCTTATTTGGGGTTCCTTCGGGTTCCCCATTTGCCCATCATGTCTAGGCCCTAGGCTTGGGTCATGATACAGATAGTATTAGTGCACCAGGTTGATTGATCCTTGGAGTCCAACACACCGCATTGATTAGAGTCTTATTCATGGTTGTGTTGTGCACCACAACTATGATTAGGAGGCTATGAGACATTTTAGGAAAAGTTTCCCTTCTTTATGTTCTAAGTCGTGCTATAGAGTCAAGTAAACCTTCCCCTAATGATTGTTCTTTGCTATGCTAGATCATGTCTAACACTTAAGGAAGAAGGGCCCAAACAAGTTGTGGCCAACCAAGTCAACCAAGGGGCCCAAGCCCTTCATGCTACTACCCCGGGAGCTAGGGTAAGGGACTTCATGAGGATAAATCCTCTAGTGTTTTATGGGTCAAAGGTAGATGAAGATCGACAAGAATTCATTGATGAGGTCTACAAGATTTTGACTATCATGGGTGTTGGGCCGAATGAAAAGGCAGAGTTGGCGGTATACCAACTCAAAGGGGTAGCCCAAATGTGGTATGATCAATGGAATAGGGAGTAGGGAAATGGTAATGTGGTTCTATGGGAGAAGTTCAAAGTTACCTTTTTTAATCGATTCTTCCCATTTCATTATGATGAAGTTCATGAACTTGAAACAAGGTACTATGAGTATGAGAGAGTATGCCCTCAAATTCACCCAACTTTCGAAATATGTTCCTCAATTGGTCTCTGATGCAAGGACTAGGATGAATAAATTTATCGTAGGTTTCTTCAACTTGGTAAGTGAGAAATGCTAGTCTGCTATGTTGATTGGTAACATGGATTTGTCTTAGTTGATGATGTATGCCGAACAATTAGAGGAAGAAGAGATGAGGAAGAACAGGGGTAAAAAGGCCAAGAGGGCCATTTTGAAGGGAAGTTTTAGAGTCCCATGGAAAGAAGGCTTATGGTGCCTTATGCTAGATGCCGAAAGTGTGGTAGATGCCGTTACGGCCCATTTTTGAGAGGTACCATTCCTTAATATAGATGGGCCATAAGATGAATGATTGTCCTTGTAAGAGCAATAAGGGTAAGGGTGGTGAAGTTGATCAAGGGGGTTCTTTAAGACGTAATCAGTTCTATGCTCTTCAAATGAGGCAAGAGGTAGATGGGATGCCCGATTGTGGTACATGAGGAGGATAGCATGGTTGAGGAGAGTCACTAATCTTTAAAATCGGGATGCCCGATGTTGCTATCGGTATGTTAAAGTTTCCTTGACTTAGATGTGTGTGCATTGTTGGGGCTGGTGTGTCATTGTCTCTTTCATTATTCTTTTGGTTGCTAGTGGGCTTCTTGTGTGCCCTTAGTTGTTATGCAAACCATTGGTGTTTACCTCTTGGTTGGGTATATAGTTTCTAGAAATTTCATAGGTATTGTACCACATTCATATTGCATTAGGTCTTGCCTTATGGCTTGTTGGATTTGATGTGGTGGATTTTGATGTTGTAGTTGGAATGGAATAGTTGTATGCATGTTATGTCTCCTTTGGTGGTAGGACCGGTAGAATTAGATTCTAACTCCCTAGCGAACCCGTCTTTGAGTGAGAGGTTGTCAAATGCTAACAAAAGGGGTAGGTCCATTCTTGTCTTAAGGTTCAATTGATCTCTAAGGGTTGCCCCGTGTTATTATTGCATAGAGACTTGTCTTGTGATCTTGGTTGAATTTAGTTTGATGGATTTGAGTTCTTGGTGTGGTTTGGGTACTTGAATAACATGTTTCCAATGAGTGTAGAACCCGTAAGGTTGTAATATGATGGTTGAGGATGGTTGATCTATTTGGACAACTACAATGGGTTAGTGGCTTCACTAAGGTTGATCTTTGGTTTGAATTTTTCCCCAAGTGAGCATTATCAGTATTGGTGGAGTTGTTTGGTTGATTTATGCATTGTCTATGTTTGTGGGACCCTAGAATAGGGTCTTAAAATCCTACCTTGATATGTTTATGGTGCTCGGTAGTGATAAGGTATTGATTTGTTTTGAGCTTGTGAATCACTTGGGGTAGTATTGCAAGTCTTAGAGGATGAGAGGTTGTTTGTTAAATATGATGAGTGTGAATGGTGGGAAACAAGGAGGTGGTTAGAGATCCTTAAGGATTATGGTATGAGTGTGCATTATTTTTCCCCGGTAAGGCTAATATTGTGGTCAGTGCCCTAGGTAGACTAGCATGTGTTGTTAATGGTGGCAAAGAGGAGACTAATGGGGTTCATCAATTGGTTAGATTGGAAGTTATGTTGGGGGAAGTTGAGAATTATAGCTTACTATTCTTTGGTTGAGGAGGTCTAGTTTAAGCAAGGCCTTGATTCCGCTTTATTAGAGTTGGAAGTTTTGGGTGGAAAGATAGTAGAGTGGAAGTTATCTCCCAAGGGGGAGATTGTGGTTTGTGGCAACAAGTGGCATAGATGTGGTTAAGGTTGACAGGTAAGTTATGGTTGTGAGTACTTTTAAGAGTATAGAGGAAGTTGGTAAGGTTGAATATGGATGGGATTTGCTTAGGGATATGATTATGGTTTGTTGTTCTTCATGTTTCTAGGTTTTGGAGATCTATTGGTAGCTCTAGTGCTACAGAACCCTTTTAGATAGTGGGTGATGTGGAGGATAAGTTGACTTAGGAGAAATTCTCGGTAGAAGTGTGGATTAATGAGTGAAGAAGTTGACTAATATTGATGTGTTATTCGTCAAGGCCCTTTTATTGGAGTCGTCTATTCGTATGTGTCTCTTGAGTAGCCGGTGTGAGCATAGAGAAGCAATACCCATATCTCTTCCATTCTATTCAAGCTTATGATAACATATCAAGTCCATCTCTGTGATTCCAAGTCTTATGTTTTAGCCCTATGTCATTCATATGCATTTATGTTTAAGTTGGCAAGTTTATAATGATTTTACACTTATGATTGAGATTTTGAAAATGGTGTTTTAAAAGGTATTGTTGCATTCTTGTTGGGGCTAATCTCCTTGTGATTGTTCTTCTCTTGTACGTTTCTTTGACATTCAGGGATGAATGTTCTCAATGGGGAGATATTGTAACGACCCCAAAAAGTGCCCAAAATGGGCCTCGGAATGCCCAAAATTTTAAATTCTATATATCTCAAAATTCATGCATGATATCAAAAGTTTGACTTCATATTCTTGTTCAGGGGGTCAAAATTAGGGGGAGAAGGGTCTAACCTCGATTTAAAGGCTTGAGTGCAATCCTTGGTGTTCGGGAGGGGTTTTGAGAGTTGAGTTTAGGAGTAAAATATTTGGTTAATTGTTTGAATAAGTATTTGGGGATGTTTTGAATGATACGAGGGTGAAAAATGGCTAAGTATAGGTATTTTCATGTTTGGGAACACTTAGACCTAAGACTTAAAAGTCTTGGATGGGACAAGAAAACCAGACTGAAAAATACATTGCGGCATATCTGAACACTATTTTCGAGCTCACTTTAAAATTTCAAAATTCGCTACAGTTGCTCTAAAATTAGGGTTAAGACCTTTATCCCCTTAAATCTAAACCACTGAACATGAATATGAAGTCGAATTTTTGATATCAAGCACAAATTTTGAGATATATAAAAATTACGATTATGGGCACTTTCAAGGCACATTTACGCCCACTTTTCGGGGTCGTTACATATATGGTGCCAGAGGAGGGTATTAAGATTGATCCTAAGGAGACATGTGAATAGAAATTAGCCTAGACCTTTGACTCCATTGGATATTAGGAGTTTCTTGGGCTTAGCGAGTTACCACCGGAGGTTTGTTAATGGGTTCTCTTCTATTGCTTCTTCTATAACTAAGTTGACCCAAAAAAAAAGATAAGTTGTCTCAGCTCCTATCTTGTACTCACTGGATGGGGTGGAAGGATTTGATGTGTAGTATGTTGTCAGCCAGTTTGTTTTGGGTTGTGTGTTGATGCAAGATGGTTAGGTCGAAATTTATGGTTCTAAATAATTTGAGATGCATGAGAAGGATTATCTTATCTATGACCTTGAGTTAGAAGCCGAGGCTTTCTCTTTGAAAATTTGATGTCATTTGTTGTATGGGTGCATGTTGATGTATATACCGTCTACTAGGGTTTCTAATATTTGTTCACCCAAAGGGATCTTATCTTGAGACAAAGGAGGTGGTTAGAACTTCTTAAGGATTATGATATGAGTATGCATTATCATCCCGATAAGACTAATGTTGTGGCAGATGCTTTGACTAGGGAGTCTATGGGTACCCTGGCTCATGATGATTGTGGTGATGAAAAGGTGGCTAGGGAGGTGCATCGGTTGACTAGGTTCGGGTTTAGATTGGACGAGGTTGACAATGGTGGTGTAATTATTGTTGATGGTTCTAAATCTTCATTGGTTGATGATGTAAGAGCAAAGCAAGATCTTAATCTCTCCTGGTTAGAATTGAAGGCCTTGGTGAAAGAGGGCAAGGTGGAGGTTTTCTCCCAAGGGGGAGATGGTTCCCTTAGGTACCAAGGTAGGTTGTGTGTACCTTGTGTTGATGTCTTGATAGAAAAGATCCTTGATAAGGTCCATAATTCTTCTTATTCTATTCACCCCGGTTCTACCAAATGTTTAGAGATTTGAGAGATATGTATTATGGTAGGGAGGCATGAAGAAGGGCAATGCCAAATTTGTATCCGGTTGTCATAGTTGTCAACAAGCTAAAGCCAAACATCAAAGGCCGAGTGGTCTAACCTAAGACATAGAGATTCCTACTTGGAAGTGCGAGGTGATTAACATGGATTTTGTGGTTGGATTTCCCAAGGCTAGAAAGGATTTGATTCTATTTGGGGTGTGGTTGGTAGGGTGACAAAATTGGTTCACTTTCTACCGGTTAAGATTACTTATGGTGCCGAAGAGTATGCTTAATTGTGCAGTCATGAGTTGGTGAGATTACTCAAGGATATTCTTAGGGCTTGTGTATTGGAGTTCAAGAGTAGTTGGGATGATCATCTTCCATGGATTGGGTTGCCTATAACAATAGCTATCATTCTAACATCGATAAGGCTCCTTTTGAATCTCTCTATAGTAGGTATTGCAGATCACCGATTGGGTGATTTAAAGTGGGAGAGATGACCTTGTTAGGTCCGAATTTGGTTATGCACGCTATGGAGAAGGTAAGATTGATTAGGAAAAGGTTGGAGGCAGCATAAAATTATCAAAGGTCCTATGCCGATGTGAGGAGACGGGATCTTGAAGTAAAGTCGATGATGGGGTCTTTTTGAAGGTTTTACTCATGAAGAGTGAGGTTTGTTTTTGGTAAGGAGGAAATTGAGCTTATGGCTTGTGAGTCCTCTTTAGAGTGTTGAGGAAGGTTGGCAAGGTTGCATACGAATGGGAGTTGCCTATGGGTATGGTGATCTTTTGTCTGGTTCTTCATGCTTCTTGGTTGAGGGCATGTGTTGACGAATCTAATGCTATAGAACTAATTGTGGTTGTGGAGGATAAGCTGACTTAGGAAGAGGTCCCGGTGGAGACAGTAGATGGAAGGGTGGAAGAAGTTAATTGATAAGGATGTAGTGTTCGTAAGGCTCTTTGGAGGGTACATCTAGTCGAAAGTGTCTCTCGGGGAGCGAGCATGGAGGAAAAATATCCGTATCTCTTTCATTTCTATTCAATCTCATGATAACATGTCAAGTCCTTTCATGATTCCAAGCCTTATGTTTCAGCCCCTATGTCATTTGCATGCATCCATATTTATGTTAACAAGGTCATGATGATTTTTAACGCTTATGTTGAGATTTCAAAAATGATGCATTTTGGTTGGGGCTGATTTGTTCATGATTACTCTTCTCATATACATTTCTTTGACATTTGGGGATGAATGTTCCCAAGGGGGACATATTGTAACGACCCTAAAAAGTGCTCGAGAATGTGCCTCGAAAGTGCCCGGAATTGTAATTTCCATATATCTCAAAATCTATGCATTATTTCGAAAATCTGACATCATATGCCTGTTCAGGGGGTCATATTCAAGGTGTGTTGGTTTCATTCATGGGTTCCTTTCACCCATGATACCCAAGCTTCCTTTTACCTAAATTTTCATGATTTAAAGTTGATTTACTCATGGGTCTTATTTATTTTTAAAATCACTACACACTATGTCGGGGTTTATGAAATTGTGACTGTTTTACCATGTTTTGAGCTAGGAATCTAAGATCTATTGAAAGATTTGATAAAGGGTTTTGATGTATATTGCTTGAGGTGTTAACAAGTATCTATTGAAGGTTTTACATTAAATTTTCTAGCATGATATTACTCTTGAATTACATGGTTTTACACTAGCACTACAAACCCTCTAAGTGTTGAATAAAATGTCCGGCTATGGTTTTTTGAGTAGTTGAGGTTCTAATGCTTGTCTTCTGAGTTGAATGACTATATGATGATGAAATATATATGTATATGATGACTATATGATGATTAGAGGGATGAATGTATAAATAATATTCTTTTATGTAGTGTTGGAATGTCACCATGCCCTATGCAGGAATTGCGCGTTCGGTAACCTTGTTTGGGGTTCGTACCCATCAACCTATCGGGGGATTTGTACTCCGGCACCACGGGTAGTGGGATACGACGATCCACCAACCTATGGTGGGGTTTATACTCTGGCACCACAGGTCGTAGGATGCGATGATCTACCAATATTCTATGCCTACATGATGTTACCATATAAGAAACGGAGCACCGCTGGATCATCCTCCTCCTTCATGTGGCTAGTATGATTGTCTCTCAAACTTGTTGGTGAGTCCTCCATTTCGGGGACATTTCTTATGATGTCTTGCTATGTATTAAGACTATCATTCTTGATTATGTATTGACTATGAGGGTGAGCCAGGCATCTTATCTTGGCCCCCGCTCTTATCTATGTAGTAGAGGCGTTGTTGGACATGTTATATATCTATGTCATGAGCCTTGACTCTCTTGTTTTCTTGACATTATGATATGGAAGTCTACCCTTAGTCATAAATCCCCTTGTGTATGCTTATCTCTTATTGTCAATTTAATTGTTTCCACGACCAATGATGTGTAATGATATGTTATGAGGCATATTTAGGGTTCTTTTGGGTTCCCTATTCGCCGGTCACGTCTAGGCCCTAGGTCTAGGGCGTGACAATGAAATATTTTCTAAGTGTTTGAGAGTTCATTTAGGAATCTCTTAAATGATTTAAGGGTGAAATGAGGCCAAGTATAGATATTTTCACGTATGGGAACACTTACGGCCAAGACCCAAAAGCCTTGGACTGCAAAAGAAAAATAGTGCACAAAATACATAGTACCGCGCCCTTGGCGTGTCGCGCTAAGGGGGCAGATCATCTCTAGAAATTGTAGTTTTACGATTTTCAAATTTTGCTACGGTTTCTCTTAAATCGTGGTTAGACTCACTTCCCACTTAGTTTGACCCCCTGAACAAGGATATGAAGTCAGATTTTTGATATTGCACACTAATTTTGAGATATATGGAAATTACGATTCTGGGCACTTCTGGTGCACATTTTCAGGCACTTTTGGGGTCATTTCAATATCTCCCCCTAGGGAACATTCATCCCTAAATGTCAAAGAGATGTATATGAGAAGTCTAATCATGAAGATATTAGCCCCAACAAGAATGCAACAACATACTTAAAACATCATTTTAAAAATCTCCTCAGAAGTGTAAAAATCATGATGAACTTTGTCAATATAAATATGAATGCATGCAAATGACTTAGGTAATGGAAAATGAGACATGAAATTACATAAAAAACTTAGAATTATTATCTTAGGCTTGAGTAGGATAGAAAAGATCGAGGTATCATTTTACATATCTACTTCAGGCTCCCAAGTAGCACTTTCAACTTGTTGAGAGGTACAATAGCATTGGGGTTACCCACACACTTCCTCAACATAGACACATGAAAGACTGGATGAACCAACTCCATTTCACTAGGCAAATCCAACTCATAGACCACCTTACCAATCCTTATCATCACCCTATAAGGACCCATATATCTAGGGATTAACTTGCCCTTCTTCCCAAAATAGAGCACACCCTTCATGGATGACACCTTTAGGTAGACCTAATCACCAATCTTGAATTCAAGATCCCTTCTCCTCACGTCTGCATAGGACTTTTGGCGACATTGGGCCATCTTCGACCTTTCTCTAAACATCTTAACCTTCTCAAAAGCCTCTATAACCAGATCTGGTACTAACAAAGCCACCTCTCCAACCTCAAACCATCCAACTCATGATCTACAACGTCTACCATAGAGAGCCTCAAAAGGAGCCATTCCGATGCTAGAATGATAGCTATTGTTATAAGCAAACTCAATCAATAGAAGATGATCATCCCAACTACCCTTAAGCTCCAACACACAAGCCCTAAGCATATTCTCAAGTGTTTGGATAGTTCTTTTGGCTTGGTCATCTGTTTCAGGGTGAAAGGTCATACTAAGCTTAACTCTTCTACCAAAATCCCATTGAAAGGACCTCCAAAAGTAGGAAGTAAATTGAGCACCACGATCTGATATTATGGGAAAAGGAACCCTGTGCAACCTTACCAAGACATGAATATATAACCTAACATAAATTTCAGCCCCATATCTGGTCCTAATCAATCGGATATTAATTTGGCAATATCCCTCTTCACACCTCCCCACCAATACATATCCCTCAAATATCTATACATTTTGGTAGAATTAGGGTGGATAGAATAGGAAGAATAATGGGCCTCATAAAGGATTTTCTCCCTCAAACCATCAACACAAGGCACACACACGCTACCTTGGTACCTATGGGAACCATCTCCCCCTTAGGAGAAAACTTCCACCTTGCCCTCTTTCACGAAGGACTTCAATTCTAACAAGGAAGGATCAAGGTCTTGCTTTACTATCACCTCATCAACTAAGGAAGACTTAGAACCATCAACAACAACACCACCATTGTTATCAATCTCTTCCAACATAACCCTCAATCTAGCCAACCGATGCACCTCCCTAGCGACCTCTTTATCACCACCATCAACACGAGCTAGGCTACCCATAGACACCCTACTCAAGGCATCCACCACCACATTAGCCATACCGGGATGATAATGCACACTTATATCATAGTCCTTAAGAAGTTCTAGCCACTTTCTTTCTCTCAAGTTGAGATCTTTTTGAGTGAAGACATATTGGAGGCTCTATTGATCGGTGAACACATCAACATGCACCCCATACAAATAGTGACACCAAATATTTAATGCAAATACAATGGCGGCTAAATCAAGATCATGGGTAAGAAAATTCTTCTCATGCACTTTGAGTTGCCTACAAGCACAAGATATGACATTGCCATATTACATCAACACACAACCCAAACTAGCCCAGGAAGTATCACAATACACAACAAATCCCTCTAGCCCTTCCAGTAGTGACAATATAGGAGCGAACACAAGCATATCCTTCAATGTTTGGAAAATCCTTTCTTATTCATCGGACTACACAAATTTGGCTTTCTTTTGAGTCAACTTTGTCATGGGAGAGGCAATAGAAGAGAACCCATTCATAAACCTCCTATAGTAATTCACTAAGCCTAAGAAGCTCCTAATATCCAATGGGGTCAATAGTCTAGGTCAATTTCAAATCACATTCATCTTCTTAGGATCTGCCTTAGCACCATCCCTTGACACCATGTCCTAGGAAGGCAACCTCCCTCAACGAAAATTCACACTGCTCATTTTTAGTATATAACTTCTCTTCCCTCAATCTTTGCAACACAACCCTCAAATAAGCCTTATGCTTCTCTCCACAACGAGAATAGATCAAGATATCATCAATGAATACCATAACAAACGAATCAAGATAGGGTTTAAAGACCCTATTCATTAAATCCATCAAGATGGCCAATGCATTGGTCAACCCAAAAAACATCACAACAAACTCAAAATGCCCACATCTAGTTTGGAAGGCCATATTAGGAATATCATACTCCCTCATCTTCACTTGATGGTGCCCGGATCGAAGATCAATCTTAGAGAAGTAGTTTGCCCCTTGCAATTGGTAAAACAAATCATCAATCCTTGGAAGAGGATAACTATTCTTGATTGTAACCCTATTAAGTTGCTGGTAGTCAATACACATTCTATGTGACCCATCCTTCTTCTTCACAAACAACACCGATGCACCCCAAGATGATTGGCTAGGCCTAATGAAACCCTTCTAAAACAAGTCCCTCAATTGTTCGTTTAACTCCTTCAACTCTTCCGAGGCCATAAGGTAAGGAGGAATAGAGATAGGTGGAGTATCGGGGAGGAGGTCTATACCAAAATCTATTTCTCTTTCAGGAGGAATATCGAGAAGGTCACTCAGAAAGATATCAAAAACGCATTCATAACTATAACCGACTCTATGGGAAGGACTTTAGACTCTACATCCATAACCCTCACAAGATGAGAAAGGCACCCATGAGATTTTAACTTATGGGCTTTAATGCAAGAGATGAACCTACCCTTGACCACCGCATCATGACTTTCCCACTCAAGGACGGGTTCATTTGGGAATTGGAATTTGACCCTTCGAATTCTACAATCAATAAAGGCATAGTATGCATGCAACCAATCCATCCCAAGAATGACATCAAAATCAACCATATCCAACTCAACAACATCACAAGGAAACATTTTATGTAAGATATAAATGGGACAATTTCTATAGACCTTTCTAGCAACAATAGATGCACTATTAGGAGTAGATACCTCATATAACTCATGCAATAATTCGGGCTCAACATGAAACTTATTGCCAACAAAGGGGGTAACAAACGAAAGAGTGACATCTAGATCAATCAATGCATACACATCAAAATCAAAGATTTTCAACATACCAGTGACAACATCGGCCATCTTATCAACTCATTGTCTACTATGCAAAGCATAAAATAGATTGTGACTTGGGGCACCATCTTGTCGATCACCTCCCTCCAAAGGAAGCATATTAGCAACTTGTGGATGAACTTCCTTGCCCTTCTTGCGATTTTGTGGGCAATCCATCAACTTATGCCCAACTTCCTCACAACCATAACGCACATTAGTATCCCCAAAACACGGGACACTATGACCCTACCATAATTTGGACATCCACCATTTGGAACCACACCCCTAACACCTTAGGCCCTTGGAAAATCATTGGCAACCCTCTTATTTGAATCATGAGAATACCCTTGGCCTTGATGGAACCGGCCACCCTTTTGGAACTTACCATCAAAATAGGCCATATTGGCCTTATGAGTCCTTCTCTTCCTCAACTTCTCCCAAAACACCATATTGTCGACTCTCTTCACCTCCTTCCATTGATTAAACTATATTTGGGCCATCCATTTGAGTTTGTCGGCCGCCAACTCCGCTTTATCTTCCGACCTCACACCCATGATAGCCAATATCTTGTAACCTCATCAATAAACACTTGAGGGTCCGTATCTACCTTTGACCCATAGAATTCTAAGGTATTCATTCTCATGAAGTCTCTCACCCGAGAAGCCGATGTAGGATCATAAGGGGCTTGGGCCCCTTGATTGGCTTGATTAACCAAAACTTGTTCAAAAGAAGTGAGAGCATCCAGAAGCTCTCCATTAGCCGGTTGTTCCTCGGGTATATGGGCTCTTCTTTCTCTTATGTTAGGCATGATCTAGCATAACAAAGAACAACCGTTAGAGTGGAAAACCTTACCTCAACTCTATAGCACGACTTAGAACAAGAAGAAGAGAAACATTTCCTAAAATGCCTCACAGCCTCCTACTCATAGTTGTTGCACACAACACAACATAGAATAAGACTCTAATAGATGCGGTGTGTTGGACTCCGAGGATCTGACAAACTAGTGCTTTTATACTAAGTTTGTGATGACCCAAGACTAGGACCTATATGTGACACGGTGCTGGAACCCGAAAGGACCCCACATAAGCCTTTTAACATATCATTACACATCCTTAGTCGCGGAAGTAATATAATACAATAAAAAGTAGTAAATAAGGACAAAAGGGGATAAAGGTGACTTCTATATCATAATCAACAAGAGTCAAGAGAGAGTCAGAGCTAAAAAACATAATACAAACATGTCCAACAACATCTCTAAAAATTATATACTTAGCAAAGGCCAAGACAAGCTACCGGGCTCACCCTCACAGTCAACATATATACAAAAGAAGGATAGTCTTAGAACATAGTAGGAGATCATAAGCATCATCCACAAAATGGAGGACTCACCAAAGATCTTGAGAGATGTTGTACTAGCAACGTGGAGGACAATGATCAAGATGTGCTCTAGTTCCTATATGGTGACATCATGTAGGCATAGAGTATGTGTTAATAAGTTTGAATGTACTAAGTATGTAGGATACAATGGAACAATTGATAAGCACCATAAACAAAATGCATAACATAGGTAATGAATAAACTTATAGTAATATGACATATATAAATGATGCTTGAAGTAAAAATCTTGCTTATATGTAGAACATAATACAAGTGTAAGGAGTAACCAGTATTAGTGCAATCCACGGCCTACCACCTCCTTGGAGATGTTGATGAGGTACAAACACCTTCATGAGGTTGATGAGGTACAAACCCCCCAAAAAGATTAACAAGGTATAAACCCCTGGCAAGGTTGCACGGGCCTGCCATCTCTCAAGTGAGGCGATCAAGGTACAAACCCCTCAACAAGGTTACTCGGGATTAAAACCTCCCGAGTGAGGCTTAGTTATCCCCAACACTATAAAGATATTATCATATACATAGATTCCTTTCATCATCATCATATACATACATTTCTTTCATCATCATATAGTCATTCAAGTAATAAAACATGAATTAGACCTTCAATTCCACAAGAAATCATAATTCAAACATTTTATCAAACACTTGGTAGGTGTGTAGTGCTAGTGTAAAACCATGCAATTCAAGAGTGAGATCATCATAGAAAATTCAATGTAAAACCATCAATAGATACTTAGTAACACCCTCAAACAATATATATCAAAACCCTTCATCAAATCTCTCAATAGATCTTGGTTTCATAGCTCAAAACATGCTAAAACAGTAATAATTTCATAAACCCCAACATAGTGTGCAGTGAAATTCGTAATAGATAATACCCATGAATAAATCAACTTTAAATCATGTAATTTTGAGTAAAAGAGAGTTTGGGTAACATGGGTGAAAGGAACCCATGAAAGAAACTCAATACCTTAGCTTGGGAGAATACCTTAATGAAGATTGGAGATGGAGACTTGAAGCTTAATTGATAGCCTTAAATCCGGATGAGCTGGAGACTTGAATTTAGGAGATGAAATATTTTCTAACTATTTGAGAGTGTATTTGGGAATGTCTTGAATGATATAAGGGTGAAATAAGGCAAAGTATTGACATTTTCATGCATAGGAACACTTAAGTCCTAGACCAAAAATCCTTAGATCGGATAAGAAAATCAGTCAACAAAATACACTATAGGGCACCCTAGGCGCGTCGTGCCAGGTGCGGCGGATCGTCTCTAGAAATCCCATTGTTAGATTTTCAAATTTTGCTACGGTTGCTCTTAAATTGGGGTTAGACCCCTTCTCCACTCAATTTGACTCCCTGAACAAGAGTATAAAGTCAGATTTTCAATATCACACATGGATTTTGAGATATATGAAAATTATGATTCCACGTACTTCCAAGGCATATTTTCGAGCACTTTTGAGGTCGTTTCACTCGGGAGGTAGTAGGCCCGTGCAACCTTGTTCAGGGTTTTGTACCTTAATCACCTTGCCAAGAAGGTGGTAGGCCTTGGTTTCTATTGATGGTTTCTTCCAACACATGTAATATGTTCTATATACAAACATGTTTACTTCAAGTATCATTCATACATGCCATATTGATATATGTTCATCTATTGTCTACTTATGCATTTTGACGATGTTGTTTATCTATTATTGCATTGCATCCTACATACTTAGTACATTCAAAAGTACTAATGCATACTCTATGCCTACATGATGTTAGATCCCCATGCGCCGTGTCATGTCTAGTCTAGGGATGTGACAAATTTGGTATTAGAACACTAGGTTGTTAATGTTCCTCGGCATCCAACATACTGCGTTGATTAGAGTCTTATTCATGGTTGTGTTGTGCACCACAACTATGAGTAAGAGGCTATGAAACATTTTAGGAAATGTTTCCATTCTTTTTACTCTATATCATGCTATAGAAGTTTAGGTAAGGTTTTCCCCCTAACAATTGTTCTTTGCTATGCTAGATCATGTCTAACATAAGAGAAAAAAGAGCCCGTATACCCGAGGAACAACCAGCTCATGGTGAGCTTCGGGATACTCTCACTTTGTTTGAACAAGTTATGGCTAATCAAGACAATCAAGGGGCCCAAGCCCCTCATGCTCCTACTCCATCATCTCGGGTGAGAGATTTTATAAGGATGAACCAATAGAAGTTCAATGGGTCTAAGGTGGATGAAGACCCTCAAGACTTTATTGATGAGGTATACCAGGTGTTGTCCATAATGGGTATGAGGTCGGAAGAAAAGGCGAACTTGGCGGCTTACCAACTCAAGGTGGTAGCTCAAATTTGGTACACTCAATGGAAAGAGGAGAAGGAGAACAATAATGTGATACTATGAGAGGATATTAAGGAGGGTTTCCATAGCTGGTTCTTTCCTCTTGAGCTTAGAGAAGCTAAATTAGTGGAGTTCATTAACTTGAAAACAAGGATTTATGAGTGTGAGGTAGTGTGCCCTCAAGTTTAACCAACTCTCAAAATATTCTCCACACTTGATTGCCGACCCATGGTCTAGAATTAATAAGTTTGTGATGAGTGTTTTCAATTTGGTAAGTGAAGAATGTCATACCGCTATGTTGATTAATGATATGGATTTATCTCACTTGATGACTTATTCTGAACAATATAGGGGGAGAAATTAAGGATGAGAAGGGGTCATGAGGCCAAGAGGGCCCATTCTGATAGTAAGTTCCAAAGTGTCACGACTCAAGCCTAAGGCGTAGACATGACATGGCGAATGGGGAACCTGAAGGAACCCTAAACAAGCCTCTTAACTTGTCATTATACATCATTGGTCACGAAAGCATATAAAAGACATAAAAGAGTAAGAATAGGGCAAAGGTACTAAGGGAAAAGCTTGCATAACATCATAATCAGGAGACAAGAGTCAAACTCATATCATAGATACATATCATGTCCAACAGAAACCTGTAATACATTGATAAAGTGGGGGCTAAGACAAAGCAACCGGGCTCACCCTTAAAGTCAAAATAGAACAGAAAGAAGAATGTCCCAATACATAATAAGAGCAACACAGACTAAGGTCCCCGAAGTGGAGGATTTACCAACAAGCTTGAGTAGTATCGATCTAGCCACGTGGAGGAAGAGGATGATCAACTTGGACTCCGGTTCCTACATGGTCATATCATGTAGGCTAGAGTATGCATTAGTAGATTTGAAAGTACTAAGTATGTAAGATACAATGCAACAAGAGATAGGCATCATAATCAAAATGCATTACAATAGGCAATAGGTATAATATAACAATATGGCATGTATGATCAATGTGTAAGTAAAACATGCTTAAGTAACTCATGCTCATATAGTA
>DF362019.1:17761-56940 GCA_000787875.1 Solanum virginianum
TGTCAGAATCACGATCAACACGAACAGTTGTGTGGAAAAATATTCTTGGTTGATTTTTAGGGCAACGGGATCAAAAGATCATTTTTTTTATGCGAAAACACAATTTCAAAAAGAGTGCGCGACATGTTCGCATCGCAGACTTATTATGGATTTACACTTGAATGTGATCCCAATATTTTCTACGAGATTAGAGAACTTGATCAGAAATTGTTAGGCAAAAAACCCTAAAAATCAACCAAGTCCATGATACATCGAGGTGAACTTTTTTCAATTTTTCATGAGGGGCATTCCAGACTTTTCCTAACCCCTCCTAAACTTAAAACATGATAAAAATAGGTCATTTTGAGCATAAAAAAGGTTTTAACACCCATTCCTAAGTCTTTCTAAGCTTTTAATAAAGACTAGGGCTAAAGAGAAGAGAGAAAGAGCGAGGATTCAAGAGAATTCTAGCCAAGTCCATTGTCGAAACTCCATACTAGGTATGTAAGACTAAAATAAAATATAGAATTGTCTTTTCATGTGCCCATATTAGTGGTGATAGAAAGATTGTGAATGTATTGAGTCTCCATGCATGTTTCTTGGAAATTATATACATTTTATATATTTTCTATATTGATGATCATCATAAACTTGATTTTTTGAATTAAATGCTTTTCATGATTTATTTCATAAACCCTATATGGTATTTTATAAAAGATTTCATGCATGAACCTAGATATTGAGTCTGGAACCTTAGTTTGAGAAAGCTGATTATGATTGTGATGTGAGCATGATGATAGGTTGATAGAACTTGATGGTTCTGTGAGTATTCATAATTAAATTCTAAAGACTGGTCTAATTGATTGCCCTCTTGGGGATTGGTCAAAGCTCTTTGAAGGATATGATTGAGAATTAGTTAGATGATTTATAGGCTTAAAGACCTGATTATGATAGTGATAAAAATCCTTATGAGATTAATTGATATAATTGATTGAGATGGATTGTCTTATGAGCATTGAGTCATGGAAAGAGTGTTATGCACCAAAATGAGTAAGAGTAAGTCCAATTCAAACTCATTAACTATGTCGCCAAACGTAGGTGAGGATTGAACTATTAAATCGAATGTTCTCTCTTAATTGGAAGATCCTAAAATAATAGCGGACCTGATTGAACAGATCCATCATGGACTCGATTCGTTCTTTACCTAGCAAGTAAAAAATGGTTATGACAATATCAACGAGATTGTTGTATAATCACTGGCTTGTTGTCGGATAAGAGAAACTCTCGGATAGGTTCTATACTGATAGTACTCTAATTTGATTTGATTTTTCATTGTCTACTTTTTATTCTTGTTTTAGATAGACATTTGACGTGCTAATTGAGTATCTTCTGAGTTGATGTTATTCTATATTATTCTGCCTATATATGTTTCATTCAGCCATTTTACATACTCGTACATTCTATGTACTAACGTCTATTTGGACTGCATCATTTCATGATGCAGAGGTAGGTTTTAGAGATCGTCGTAGGTGCTCCATTGAAGATCTATTTCACATACCAACTGAGTGGTAAGTTCTCCTTGACTTTAGAGGATACCCATGATTTGTTTCATCTAACTTTCTAGAGTTAGATTTGATTTAGCTTTATTTTGATTTGAGGTAGCCATAGGTCTGTTATTGGCACCAATTGATTGTGATAGAGGCTTTGTAGACTAGGGTCAAATTTCTGATTAGAGATCATGTCGATCTAGTTTCTTTCATACAAGCCTGTTTTATTAATATGATTTCTGAGACTTAGATTGTCCACCTTTTATTTTCATAGTCTTCCGCTGATATGTTAAATATGTTGAGGGAGTGAGTGTGATAAGACCAAGTGGTTCGCTTGGGGACTAGTAATAGTCTTTGACTGTCGGTCACATCTAGGATACTCTCCCGGAGCGTGACATCAAGTGATAAACTTGTACCAATTCTTGATAAAAATAAAGGACAAGACGTTTTTAAAAGTAGTTATTATTATTTGAGGGTCAAATTTAGTGGGTTTTCCATGTGAAAATTAACTATTTCCACCGTTGTGAGCAAGTGCAATTTGCAGATTCATGTTGTTATATTTCTTGGATCTCTTGTATTTGTACATCATTCCAAGAAGCATTATGAACAATTTTTTTAAAGAACTTTTCCCTTTCATTTTTTTCTTTTCGTAAATGGAATGAGACTTGAAACTTAATGGTCTTCTACATTGGATACTATTGGGGTTTCATTATTTTGGAGCAATTATGCAATTCTGAAGTATGGCAACAATGGTTAAGCATCAACAAACATCATCATAAATCAACTGAAAATCATGACTATCATGTAATTCTAAAAGAACTTAAAGTTTCTGTCATGTAATTCTAAGCATATTTTCTTTTGTGTCATGAATCTTCTGTTGGGTTTTAAAAGGTCTGAATAGAAAATGAAGGGTTTCCATTTCTTTGAAAGGGTATGACTTTTCTAAAGGGTCATATTTTTTTGAAAGGTTGTTTCTTTTTTCAAATAGTTGTGATCTTTCCGAAAGGTTATGCTTTTTTTTCCAGATGGTTGTAGCCTTTCCGATAAGGTACAATAAGCACCATTTGTTGGCTATAAATAGTGGGATTTTCTCTCATTTTTGAGCATAAAATAGAATTTCATCCTCCTTCGTGATATATTCTCTTACAAACAAAGTAGTGTTTTTGTGTGATTTCGTTAGCTGCAATACAAAGAAATTTATTTTTTGCAATCTTTGCACTTTAATTTAGGAACTGTATGTTTTTAATCTTTACTTCTTTGGTTGTAAAGTTATAAGACTTTCTAGTGTTGTTAAAAGGAGGATCGTTATTTCATAAGAATGAATTATTAGAGTTCTTAAACATGAAGAGACGTATCTTTTTTTATTCCATGTGATATCCTTTTGATTACAATTTGCAGTGGGTCACTACAAAACCCATTTGGTTGACACCATTCTTATGATATATCCTAGTGTATAGAATGGATGACATAAAACTCTTATTAAAAGGGTGAACAATTTATTTCCTAGAAAATTCCTCCCAATACTGCCATGAACAAGACTTAGAAATATATAAAGACTCCTCAAACATCACTATGGCAAGCCTAGGGTCGCCAAAGTGACCCAACTAGGAGGGGCGAGCCTCGCTATAGCAAACCCTTGGTCGCTATAACGAACACTGGGGTGGATGTTACTATAGCAAAACCTCCCTATGGGGCAGATATCGCTATTGCGATACCCTACTTACTATAGCTCTGCTAAAGTGAGTCTACAACTGTGAAAGTAATGGCATCAGACATCGGCTCACAACTGATTTTTACCAACTCCAAATTTTTTGACGAGGTACTCTAAATTCATCCGAAATCCTGTGAATGCAAATGATATATGATATCCTATTAAATTTAATGTTTTAGACTCAATGGTGTAGTCAAAATTTTCATAAAAGGTCATTATGACTTAAAGTGGGTCCCACTCCCAAGACCATTTTAAACCAAATTTCAATGAGGGACTCAGAATGAGTCCGAAAGCCTCTAGAGCTGAACGAAAGGTCATTATAAATCAAACTCAATATTTTAAGTCTAATCGCACTATCAAAATTTGCATTGAAATGTGTTTTCTAGGAATGTTGAACAAAGTCAACCGTTGGTTAACTTTAAAGGCTAAATTACAAATTGCAATACAAACTCAAACCAAGGGCTTCGGTATTCAAGCCGACCATGATCCTAGCTAATTTGACCATTTCGGAGCTGATGAAATTGTCATAATTCTATTCTGAGGCCATGAACCTAGAGTTTTGATCGAAATCAATCGTTTAAACTTTAGAAAAACCAAATATGAAAATTGGTATAAAAACCAAATGAATAACAAGGTAACTGAGCAATCAATGACATCTGGTCATTTTATGACCCAAGGTCACTAAAAATTCATTTTAAATGCTTAAAGGAATAAGGAGCGGATAAAATAACCTAGAGAGTCATTACAGATTCCATAATGGGTCTTGTTCAATTCTCATCCAATTGCATGAATTATTCTTCAATTATGGTCTATTTACTCAATTCTCATGAATTATTATCTAATTGCATTAATATGATGTTTTTCAAGTCATTTCACTACATGGTTTCTAGGGTTCATAATGACTAATGTGGATCATTATAATTATGTTTCTAATTGATGATTTCTACTATACCTATGTATTTATTTTTTTAAATTGCATATTTTAAAGTTGATTTGTGTCATGACCCGAAATCAGGTGTGATGACACTTGTCTTTAAACTACTGAGACAAGTCAGCCTAAATGGATAATGAAAAAATAATGCAAAAGCTAATATAATAATACAATATAATTAGCACATGATTAAGGCCTAAGGAATGAAAACATAAACTAAAACCTTCCTAGAACGAGTGTCACATGTACAAGCCTTTAATACAATATAGTTAAAAAAGATAGTACAAGTATCAATAGTTTTTGTATCTCAAATAGAACTAAACCAATAAGAAAGTATGATAGTCTTAAGAGCAGGCTGGAGCAACGAGCAACTACCTTTCAATCTACCACAAGCTTGTCTGTAAGAGAATAGGAACGTTAGTTGCATTCAGGCTCACAAGCTACACACCTATGTAGAAAATATGGATGAGTACCAAACCTACCCAACAAGAGGACCTAAATGCAAGTAGAGAATAAAAAACTCAAGTACTCTTTCCATCCCAACCATATACCTCTAAAACTACAAAAACTGCACACAGAAAAAGTCAGCATACACAATAGACATAATTATACATAATGTGCACACTTGCTTTTTGATCAAATCTAAATTGAAATTAAATATATTTATTTTTATCTTATCTTAGTATGTTTATTATAAAAAAATTGAAAACTATAACAAAAGAGTCACATTTTAGAATAAGTTTTTGTAAAAATCCTCCAAGTCATTTTATTTGCTCTTCATTTCTTTCAAAATTTAGAACTTTTATCTAGTGACCCCAGGGCCATTTATGACTTGCTAACACTGATAGTTCAGTTACTTGATCGTTCATTTGGTTTTACACTAGTTTCTGTGTTTTGATGTTTCTGGAATTTGAACAGTTGACTTCGATTAAAACTCTAGGAAGATGGTCTTAGAATGAAATTATGACAATTTCATCAACTTCAGAATGGTCAAATTAGGCTAGGAGCATGGTCGGCTCGAATACAGAGACACTCAGTGTGAGTTTGTACTGCATTTTGCATTTTAGCCTTTAAAATTGACCAACAGTTGACTTTGGTTAACATTCTTAGAAAATCCACTCGGATGGAGATTTTTGTAGCATAATTAGCTTTAAACATCGAGTATGGCCTGGAATGACCTTTTATTTGATTGTTGAGGCTTCTAGACTCATTCCGAGCTCTTGATGGAATTTGGTTAAAAATGGCCCTAGGAGTGGGCACCACTTTCAGTCGTAACGATCTCGTATGAAAATTTTGACTGCCATTGAGTTTGGAGCATTAAATTTGGTGGGGTAGCATAGTCCACTTGCGCATGAAGTTTAGGACGGATCACGGGCACCCCGTCAGAGTATTTTTCCAACTCCAAGTTTAGCTGGTGCAACATTTGCCGGTGCCTCCCACGTTACTCTCTACAATCGCAGACCTGGTCCTTGCCATCGCGATGAAGGGTGGAAGTTACCCTTCGAGATCGCGAATCTGGTCTCTGCAATTATGATGAAGTGTAAGAGTTACCCTTTCCATTACCAAACCTGGTTCTGTGATTGCGTTGAAGGGTGAGGGCTCATCTTCACAATCGCGAACCTTGTCCTCACAATTGCGATGAAGACCCATTGCTATTATTTAGTTTGGTTTAGCCTGATTTTCAGCTTTATTTTATAAGTTTTAACCCCATATCTTGAGTTTAGGAGTCCAAATCAGATGATTCAAAGCTTTGACTTGAAGGAAATTTTGAGAGGAATCTATTGATAAGCTCAAAATCAAAGTTGAATGCTTCATTTTAGGAGAAAATATGGTTTTTGTTACTAATTTTGGGATTTTTGGAATGGTTTTCATGAAATTTTTGGAAAGTGATATCTTGGCCATGTTACACCTATTTTTACCAATTCAAGAGTCTAACTTATGTGGAAATTTGTAAGGAACTCTTTGGTGAGCTCAGAATTTGAATTAGAGTCTTCGTTTGAGGTGAAATTGTAATTTAGCCGTGACTTCAGAATATTTGGACTAGATTTTGGGGGAAATTGAGGAGTTGATAACTTGAACATTTAGAGTCCATTTTCAGTGATTCTTGGGTCCAAAATTTTGGGGGTTTTCACAATGTTCATGATGGTGTGATCAAAAACTACATTTGAGGTTTTGGTGGAGGCAATTGTGATGTCAAAGCTTTGGCCCTGTTATTGAAAATTCATGTTAGTATGAAAATATTATTTGATTATAATTCATTCATTTTAAGCTTTATTTTGGGGTACAAACACCTAGTTATATTTTTGATCTTTTTATGAAGTTGATTTTAGAATTCTCCTTGCGGGTCCCACAATCTTGTTTTGACCTTATTTTGGGTTCGGCTCCAAAAATTGCATTCTTGATGTCAAAATATTTGTTTCATCATTTAGATCAACAATTTAATAGTGTGGTGGCGACTAGAGGTGATGGCGTGGATAGCTATTGTGGAGTGAATTTGGAGTGCGCATGATCGATTTTGATGTGTGTAGCGACTTTCGTTCTTTACTAAGCACTTCTTGATAATGTATATATGCATTTCATGATGATTTGGGTTGTAATTTCTTTGTATTCCTCCCTATTTTTCCTTCTTTCTTATTTTCATGACTGTTGATCGAGCTTTAGTTTAGGATATACTTTAGAGGATCTTAGTTGAGGTTGATGGTTATGTTAGACATTGATATGGGGCATTTAGTCCTATGTAGGCATATTTTAATTAAACTTATATTAGGTTAAGCCTTAGGCTAGTAGTGTTCCTTTTTAGACTTTAGTTTAGGGTGGTAGCTGTGTTACTTCGTAAATAGGCGTATATTATTCTTTGGGCAAGGGTATGGTTTGAGTTAGAACGAGGTTAATCATCAGTGCATGGTTGTAGATGCTTGTAGTGGATATAGTTAGTTTTTGCTTCCAGTGGGATTTATTAGTGGTGATAGATTGAGCAAGTGGCTATGTTTTTGGGTGGACTAGCATAACTATAGGATAACTAGTTGCTACTTTGTTTTTAGACGTAAATCGCGGATTTAGGGTGTGTTTTGCTGTAGACCAGAGTATTGTAGTATAATTTCTAAGACGGAGAAGCTTATTGCAGCTATGAACTAGTTTAGTTAGCTCAGTTATGGACCCGACATTGGCGTTGGTTATTGGGGTAGTATTCGCCTCTTGGTATTGTGTTGGGTTTCGTGGAACTCCCTAGTTGTATCTGTAGTATTTGGTCTATAATGTTTTCATGGAATTGTAATCTTTATCTATATATACTTGTGTTGTTATCGATGGTTGGGCTCGAGGCATTGATGTTGGAGCAACTACACCTTAGATTAGTTCTTTCAGCCTTCACATCTGTAGTGATGCATGTTCATTTTCTTTGATGTTGCATGACTTGTTTAGATGCTGGGGAGATATGCATTGCATTGGTTGTTCATGAATATTGTTTTTGTGGTACAATCCTTGTTATTCATTGGTTCATCATTGTGCACAGAGAGTGAGAGGGATGAAATGGTTCTCCTATACTACTGATATGATACTATTTCAGAATAGTTGTATGGATGGATACAAATTGGACTTTTACTAGTTTTATCGAGATTTGTACCACCAGGACCCTATATACTTTTGACTCAATACATTATAGTGATGCGGATGAACTCTTTTTTACTTGAGATATGAGAGATATCTAGGTTGGCCTCAGTTTTTATGATTTTACTAGTTGGCACATCGAGGCCCTTTCTACATTGGCCACTGTTAGTCCTTCAGTATCACTGATGGAGATGATTATTATAATAAGTCCTGGTGTCTCAAGCCCTTGTCGGTCTTTATGACAAAGAGATGTTATTCCATGTATAGAATGCCATAGGTCCTAACTTGCTAGTTGGGCTGGGGTAGGTCGTATGATACTTATGTTGATGTGGTAGAGAGGTATCATCCATTGCATTCACATGTATC
The DNA here is from genome assembly GCA_000787875.1 of Solanum virginianum. Taxonomy (NCBI): domain Eukaryota; kingdom Viridiplantae; phylum Streptophyta; class Magnoliopsida; order Solanales; family Solanaceae; genus Solanum; species Solanum virginianum. The sequence goes on from DF362019.1 coordinate 25,902, forward strand.
GTCATCCACAATATATTGTTTATTGTATGGTCCCTCAGTAGTATGGGATGCTGGTTAGGTTCTGTTTGTTGCTTGTACTGCTGGTAGAATGGGACGCCAGTTGGTTTTGTTTGCTTATATCCATACTCTTGTATTATTGTGTTGCAGATATTTGCTTGTTATGGTAAGTATGATGTTTTCCTCCAATTTGATAGTGTGCTAAAATTGATAATCATGGTAGGTATAGTTGTGCTCCCTATTGTTTGGGTATGTGCCAAATTCGATTAGTCAAACTAGTAACTAGGCTGTTAGAGTAGCCCTGGCCCTATAGCTATTTTGTTATTATTGACGATTGTCTTCTTACTATGTATTTTATGCTTGCGAATAGTTGACCTGATCCTCTCAGGTATGTTTTCTATCTTTTTCTCTTCTTTCTATATATTTTACTGCTCGTTAGCTTGGTTTTTATTCTATACTTGCGCTTTACTTACCTTATTATTCATGATATTTGTACTTGCTTTATCTATGGAGCTCAGCCGGCCTATGCTTGCTGATTACTATTTGTTTGGTACTCATACTACACTTCTTCCCTCTGCAAATCATGGTGCAAGTCCCTAGTGTTGATTACCTATTGTCAAAGCTAGCTGAGGATTTTTGAAGATCTTGGTGAGCTCCTGGCACCCATAGTTTCTGATTTCCATCTTACTACTTTTAGACTCATATTTATTTTGTATTCTAAGATTGTCACGACTGAGTCCCGATCATGTTAGCGCCTGCTAGATTCCACCTACAGACAAGCCAATTACCCAACCCCCAAGGTACCTGTCCTAGCATTCTAGTCTAAACCATAACCAATATGACAATATATATAATCGAAACCTACCCAGAACCTGAAAGTCAACTGTATAGAGCTACAATAGATACAACGGCATATCATATACATATATCAATAACCATAATAATATAAAAAAATCAGAGTGCCTCTACCTATACATAACACTACTATACAAGGACAATGTCTGGAGGCAAAAGGCGACCATCAACAGGAAGGAGACTAAGAAGTAGCCAGAGCTACCGGTGCTCACAAAAGTCTCCTCAGCATTCCCGAAGTTCCCCAACTCAGCTATCACGGCCCATACCTAGACCTGCACCATGGGAAGTGTAGAAGTAGGGTGATACCGAAAAAGGCACCCAATAGGATCATCGACCGATCAAGTGAAAAAGTGAACATAAATAAATCCCAAATATATAGATAACATTAATTGTGTATCAAAACGAACAAAGATCAAGGCATAGGCATGTCTGGAAACCCTCATACCACAAGTGAACCAATCGAAGTGAAGAATAATGATAACCTAAACCAACCCAAGTATTGAATATCGATACCAACTGACGAAGACTGCGTAGGCTAATCTCACAACTATCCCCAACCGAGGCATAGTGCTGTAGATAGGTACAAGGCCATAGTACCTACGCTTGTATTCCAACTAGGCCTCCATAAGGCCAGAAGGTACACCCACACATAATATAGAACCGATAGGTCATCATAAAATCCATCAGAATCATTGCAACATCCCATAGAACAATCACAACGCTCAACTCTCCACATTATCAAAACAAGGGTCAGCTTTACGTGGGTGTAGGGCCCTAGTGTCTAAGCATGAATGCCACCAAAGCCCCTATAAGCCCAGGAGGTACACCCATGCACAATCAGGATGTGAATAGGTGTGTGGATCAATTAGTAATCAATCATGGGCCTCGCCCCAACAATCACATAACATCTGCGTCCTCGATGCTGTGCCAGCACGTGGCAGCCGATCTAAAATATACATGCGGAACGGTGGGACGTAACCCCAATAGGAGAAAGAATCACCCTCATATAAGCAAGTATGTCTCAACTCAGAATATCAATCATGGGGCCTTGCCCTTAAATGTATTCAACGGGGTCCATGACCCATAATCAATCGGGTCTCAGTCTCGAGATAATTACTGTGTCGTATCCCTCTTTAACCAAATCCAAGTGTCTCAAACTTAGAATGTAGCCAATGGGGGTCCTCTAATCCCAGTCAGTTCTTGGTCCTCAGAATCTGCATCTGCCACCAGCCATCACAGTTGCGGCCACCGAATCCCAAAGTCAATAGGGACCATCACCCAAGACTTGGACTGTATGGACATGGGAACCTGAGCTCAAATGATGAAGGGGAGAAACATTTGGGACGAGTTGCCAAACATGCACTCACACAACCAGTATATCTAGATTCAAAACTCCAAATTCTTGTCGTGCCTAGAGTGAACATAGCTGATGACAAGCGTATCATGCCTAGAGTGAATGTACGCAACAACCTCATAACCTAGGTACCCCACAATCTCAATCCAACCCATACAACAATAACTACTACTTCTCTCAGATACAACAAATACCCTAGATTAGATGCAGAGAACTGGTGCCCAATAACCATCAGCAGTACATCGATGCATATGAGTATCATAAATCACCATAGAATTATGCCCAAAAAAGGCCAAGTATATGATAACCTCGTCAATCATAAGTACCCAAGGTAAACATAGACCATCACAGTGCATCACAAGTATCCTAAACAACCTAGAAAAGCCTTCTCTATACCAGAATTAGGTTACTGTACATAATATAATCAATAGATAGGCTTCTGGTCAACAAATCTCAGTAGCAACAGGCTCTACATCCTCATATAAGTATGAATAAAGTCAGAACACATGCCTGTCCCTTCGCATCATGCATATACATACTAGCTAGATATAACTACTAGGTTAAGTGTAAAGGGTAGTATTTAATCACAAGTCAGCCCCAATAGCTAGTATATTTTGGTAGCCTCATACCAGACGCATATACAAGCAAGAGTCAAGCTCATTTTACATACTTGTCATATGCTCGCAACCCAACCAGCCTCTTTCAGGACCTCTTGTAGCCAAATAATATAAGAATTTTGCTAGTATAGCAGCTACAGCTAACACAACCCTCAATACAACAACTGTAGTCCCATATCACTATATATAACACATGCAGATTCACAACCAACTACATATAACATAAATCCCATAGCTCAACCCATTCACAATACATTTCTACATATTCTAACTCAAATATGCAACATTTCATCTCAGTCTAAGGTTTAGAAAAACCCTAGTCTACTTGATAGACAATTTTACATCCTGAATTAATCCATTTGAGGTTTTCTCCTCCAAATTATTTCTCAATGCTGGTTAGCTATCAAAACATAAGTCACAAAATTATTATGACTGATTTGGCTGTAAAATCTAAGGAAACGTGAAATTATATCAATCACGACTAAATTGAAAAAATTAGGCCCTATGCCTAAAATACTGAACCAATCCCAATAAAATGATCCCCATATCAGTTCAAGTCCATAATAAAAAATTTGTCCCAAAATGGACCCCAGAAGACTGAGAAAAGATCCAAAAATAAAGTTAAAAAGTTTACCGAGAAAACAATTTTTTAAAAACTTTCTCGGTCAAAATTTTCAAAAATTGGACAAAATTAGTGAACACCTAGCATACTACAACATTCCTCTTCATTTTGCCTCGAAAATACATGCCAAACTCAACTTTTAACACAACCATGACATTCCTCCCTAAATTTTGAGCCATGCAGCATTTTATATCACTTAAATTAGATGAAAAATGAGCTTGAAATCACGGTGCGAAGTTAAGAGAAATCATATATATAATTTCTTGGAAAATATGCACACACACACATACACATATAGGGGTACTGCTGCCAGGTCACTACCACATGTCAGTAGTAGGATGTGCCACATTACCCTTTTTCCATTAATCTTTCAATCCCTTTTTCGTCGTTTCGGGCTAATTCAGACTCTGACTTTCGCAAATGAACTATGTAACCCTGTAGATTTTGACGTTCCATATACAATCGTGCAGTTAGAATTTTGAATAGAGCTTCCTACAATAAAGTGAGGTCCCACATCTTTGTACACAAATTTTAATGGAAAGCCCCCGAGAGTTTAAATAACATCCAAACATCCTCGATATCAAATGAAGTGCCACCCTAGACCAAAATCGACGTTCTAGAGCCATCTATGCAATCATAATTCTCATTCAAGGCATGATTTTTAGAGCATTAATTGGGTCAACTATTAACTGGTTTCGACGACCAAATCTTTAATCCATGATAGAATTGCACTGAACTGCTCCTAGCCTAATTCGAACATTTCAGAGCTAATGGAATTGTCATAATTCCATTCCGAGGCTGTTTACTAGGAGTTTCCCTGAAAATTTATTTTGCGAGTATAACTTCCTGGCTAACTCAGAAATCTGCATAACTCCCACATAACCCCACCAATAGCCATCCCAATAGTCCAAACGAATCACCAATGGCCTGGGGTTATTATGTACTTGCTCAAATCAACAAGATAATCGCAGAATTATGGAAATGACCTGAAGGGTCATTACAACATCCCCTACTAATAAGACTTTAGCTGTAAAAGTACGAAAGTAGGCATACCTGTAGGCTCCAGCCTATACCATGAGTATATTAGCCATAAACAGTTTTGTATCCCACAAAAATTTTGGTACTTCCTTTGCTATCAAGAAATGCAACCACGAATGGTCCACAAGCCAATCAAATAATGGCGAACCATGGATAATATGTTCTCATTCACACGCAGGGCTAGAAACCCTTTTCCTTGTGGTCTAATCCACCCGACATTGCCATAAAACACTCGCCAATGTAGCAAATACCCATTAAGACACCCACTCAAAAGGCTCTCTATACTTCTCTTCGTACCCAGGCATCCGCATCTCACTTCTCAAACATGGTCCTTAGTAGTTATTATTATTTAATAACCATTTTATATCATATGACAATCAATTCTTAGCAGAAACCATAACAACAACCACTGGTGCTTATAAGTCACTAAATTTCTACTACATAGCACAGTAGTCAGCCTGACAAACACAATCAACCACTTAAAATGGCTAAAAATATTTTTGGTACAACCTTTAGAATTTCCACCACCACACCATCTTTTAATGATGTAAGATAATCATTTAAATCCATGAAATCATGCTAGAGTACATGTAACTCATCCGGAATACAGCGGCGCAACATCGACATGCAAAAAATAGGATTTATAGTAGAACAAGCTAGAGGTAGGTCTTACTTAAATGCAACCAGCTCAACCGACCTCAAAACCACTCTTTTTCTGATCACAAGCTATACAAATCGGCATTCATGGTCAGCATAACCCAGGTGCCGACTCAGAGCTATCTTTGGTCTATCTCAAACACCCTGGACCCCTACTAAGGCACCCTATAACATGTTCGTATTGTATGAGTTCGACTCTGTAGACACAACCAAGCCAGCTGGAGTACGATATTGGCAACTACATCACAGAGGCAAGTCAATCTGCCCCCAAGGCCATTTGATGATATCGCTCGACTTGCGTATAACTATCCTGTAGAATCACTGTACCTAATCCCCTACTAATAAAAGGGACCTTTCACTGCTTCAATATTTGATTTAGGACAAAAGATGCTCGAACTCATACTCAAGCAAGCGAGAAACTAAACAATACAACTAACACTATAAAACCATAACCTAAATACTAGATAAATTAGCAAATATGATTAGCGTTCCCACTGACAAACATAGCTAAAAATCCCGTCCAACTACAATCATAACAAATCCCAAGGGCAGAGTGGCCGATAGCTTAACTGATAACTCAACAATATCTGGGACAGCAATAAACAGTCCAACTAAGCCTCCAGGCATTACATCCATCTCACAATCTAGTGACCACAAATTAAAATAATCGCATATCAACAAAATCACCATAACAAATCATGGCCATAGAGGCATAAGGTGTAGCCAAGGGAATAACTGACATTCGGACTCTCAAATACTATATATACCAGTATCAGACTTCCCACTCCAGTAGTCTATCGAAATGATCATAGGAATTAATCACAGAGTTTAGGCTTGCATTAAGCCTCCAACAAGGTATAATCAGAACATAGACGTCAATTACTCATCTTCGCACTAGGTATAACATAATTATCAACATCAGGAACCCAACAGATTAAATCAGTAGTTAAACAACCAAACATGGGTATACCAAGAGCACCAATAATTCACATTACTTCTCTCCTGCCTGTATAATCTTTATTAGAAGTATTCACAACCCACACAACCTTTAAACTAGTAACTGACATACAAGTATATGCTTCACAGAGTTCCATCCTCAACACATCTCCTGCAGCATAACACATAGTCATTACCAACCAATAAACTGACCACGAAGCCTATTTCCAAGGCTCTGACAAGCCTATTTCCAAGGCTTGACAAGCCTAATGCCGTCAAGCTTCCAATAAACTCAATGGCATCCAGATTCTACTCAATAGGCTCTGGGGCTATTTTCTATCTGGGACTGACAATGCAACACTTCCCCTGCCTAAAGCCTGATCTCTACGCGACATCAACGCGAAGGAATGAGCGAAGCAAAATTCTCTAAAATCGAAGAACCATTGGCAAGACGCACAACCAGAATTAATAACATAGAAAAGTTCCTATACATCCCATAGCCTCATGGAGATAAACTACAGATATCTCTACACCCATCCATAGGATTTTACTAGATGGTAGCTCTGTATAGCTGAGACCAGTGAACCTTAAGCTCTGCTACCACCTTGTCACGACCCCATCTCGGTCATGATGGCGCTTGCCAGATCCCACCTATAGGCAAGCCAATTACCCAACCCTAGAGTACCTATCCTAGCTTTCTTGTCCAAACCATTACCAATATGATAATAAGCATAATCGAAACCTACCTAGAACCTAGAAGTCAACTGTACAGAACTACAATATCATATACATATATCAATAACCATAATAATAAAAAAAATCAGAGTGCCTCTATAAAAATATAATGTTACTATACAAGGCTAATCTTTGGAGACAAAAGACCACCATCAACAAGATGGAGACTGCAAAGAAGCCAGAGGTGCCAATGCTCACAACAGACTACTTAGCGCTCCTGAAGTTCCCCGACTCAGCTATCACATCCCATACCTGGACCTGCACCATAGAAAGATGCAGAAGTAGGGGTGAGTACTGGAAAAGGAACCTATTAGGCATTACCGGCCGACTGAGTGAAATAGTGAGCATAAATAAGGTTAAATATATAGAGAAAAATAGTAGTATAGTGAAACGAACGCAGATCAAGGAATAGGCATGTCTAAAAACCCTCAAACCACAACTCAACCAACAGAAGTGAAGAATAATGATAGCCTGAATCAACCCAAGATCTAAACATCAATATCTACTGACAAAGACTACATAGGCTAAAACCATAACTGCCCTTAATTGAGGCATATTTCTATACGCAGGTGCAACACCCTAGTACCTATACCTATATGCCAACTGCGCCTCCATAAGCCTAGAAAGTACACCCTCGCACAATATAGAATCGAAAGATCATCACAGAATCCCTCAAAACCATCATAAAATCCTATATAACCACCACAGAGCTAGCTCTCCACATCATCTGAATAAGGTTTAACTGTACATAGGTGTAAGACCTTAGTGTCTAAGCCTGAACGCTTCTTGAGTCCCCAGAATTCCAGGAGGTACAACCATGCACAATTAGGGTGTGAATAGATATGTGGATCCATGAGTAATCAATCATGAGACTTGCCTCAACAGTCACGTAGCATCTATGTCCTTGACCTTGTGATGACATGTGGCATCTAATCCAACATATACATGCAAAACGGTGGGGCATATCCCTCACAGGAGAAAGAATCCCTCTCATATAAGCAAGAGTCTCTCAAATCAGAATATCAATCATGGGCCTCGCCCCCAAATAAAATCAGTGGGGTCTATGACCCATAATCAATCAGGTCTCAGACTTGAGACAATCAGTAGGTAATATATCTCGCTGAACAAATAGAAGTGTCTCAAACTCATAATTTAACCAATGGGGGTCCATAAAACTCAGCTGGTGCTCGGCTTTCAGAATCTGCATCTGCCACCAGGCATCACAGTCGTGGCTACCGGATCCTAAAATCAATGGGGAGCGTCACCCAAGACTCGAACTCTATAGATATGGACACCAGAGCTCAAATTCTGATGGGGAGCATCGTTTGGGATAAGATGTCAAATAGTCACTCACATAAGCAGTATATCTAGATTCGAAACTCCAAAGTCATGTCATACCTAGAGTGAACGTATGCTAGAAAAGCATATGGTACCCAGAGTGAATATACGCGATAACCTCACAACCTAGGTATCCCATAATCATAATCTAACCCATACAATAGTGACTACTAACTCTCTCAAATGAACAAATACCCCAGATCAGATGGAGAGAACTGGTGGCCAACAATCATTAGTAGTACATTGATGCATCTAAGTATCACAAATCACCACAGAGTCATGCCCAACAAAGGCCAAGTATATGATAACCTCATTAATCATATGGACCAAAGGTGCATATAGACCATCAAGGTGCATAACAAGTATCCCAGAAAACTAAGCAAAGCCATCTCTAGACTAGAATCAGGCCACACTGCAGCATATAATCAATAAACAGTCTTCTAGTCAACATATTTCAGTAGCAATAGGTTCTACATCCTCATACAAGTATGAGTAAATTCAGAACATATGCCTATCCCCAGGCATTAGCCCATGTTTAGCCCTTCCCAGGCCTTTTCTCTATGTAAAATAACTCAAAGGGCAACATCAGTATAACCTAAGCTATGACTCAAGAGGCTAGATAAATTAAAGGATGTCACCTACCTAGAATTATGTCCCAACCTAGCTGCTATAACGGATATCTCCTAAGGTAACTACGTGCCTTCCTATTAAAAATATGCCCCTCTTAAACTTGATGGCAGTCCCCAGGACTAACCTATGTGACTAGTGTCTCGTCGTAGATAGCCTATAGGATATAACCTATACCTAGCTAATAGGGTTACACTCCTATATTTAACTCGTCAATAGCTTAGTGTCAACGTATCTTGTATTACAGGTCACAAAGCTCCTTTAGGGGTACAACTATGACCATCCCCAAAACATGGTGTATCTCTCTAGTCACAAACTAGTGGCACAATACATGACAGGTAACACTAATATACAGGATTATATAAACTACAGGGCAACATAGAATCATGTTTAATCAGGAGATTCTACAACAAGTACTCAAAAAAGATATAGATAACTGTAGCTACATCATGCATATATGCATATTGGCTAGATATAGCTACTAGCTTCAGCGCAAAGAGTAGTATTTAATCATAGATCAGCCTCAATAGCTAGTATATTTTGGTAGCTTCATACTACATACACATACAAGCAAGAGTCAAGCTCATCTTACATACTTGTCATATGCTCGCAGCCTAACCAACCCTTTTCGGGCCCTCTCATAGGCAATAAGAATTTATCTAGTATAGTAGCTAAAACTAACGTAACCCTTAATAAAACCACTGTAGTCCCATATCACCATATATAACACATGCAGATTCACAACCAACTACATACAACATAAATCCCAAAGCTCAACCCATTCATAATACATTTCTATATATTCCAACTCAAATATGTAACATTTTAGCTTAGTCTAAGGTTTACAGAAGCCTAGCCTACCTGGTAGATGATGCCTTGGGTCCTAAAGTAATCTAGCTGAGTCTTTCTCCTCTAAATCACATCGTTATGCTGCTCAGCTGTCAAAACATAAGTCACAAGATTATTATGACTGATTTTGCTGTAAAATCTCTAAAAATGATTGAATTTATATCAATTACTGCTAAAATGGGGAAAACCAGAGTCCGCACCTGAAATACCAAACCAATCCCGATAAAATGATCCCCTAATAACCCCGCGTCCATAGCCAGAACTTTAGCCCAAAATAGACCCCAGAAGATCGAGAAAAGGCCCAAAAATAAAGTTAGAAACTTTATCAGAAAAATATTTTTTCAAAACTTTCTTAGTAAAAATTCTCAAAATTTTGAAAATATCAACGAACACCTAGCATACCACAATGTTCTTCTTAGAACATATAATAATTTAGACATAAATTTTACTTAATTTTATTGACAAATGACTGAGATATCGCAATATAAATTTTTCACTCATTTTTGATATAAAACAAATGAAAAACAAAGATTTTACCTCAAAATATGTGCCAAACTCGAATTCTGGCACAATTGGATTTCTTAATTAAATAATGAGAACTAGCAAATTTATCCTTTGCCAGTCACATTTTTTATCATTCTAATATCTTTCCCTCAATTATTCTATTCCTGACTACACCATGGTGTTGCTCGCAAACATTTGAGTCATGTAGTCTTTCAAATCACTCAAATCAGATGAAAAATGAGCTTGGAATTAATGTGCAAAGTCGGAAGGAATCATATATATAATTTCCTAGCACATGTGTATGTGTGGGTATATATATATGTATAGTGGTACTACTACCAGGTCACTGCCTTGTGGCAACAACAGGATGTGCTATGTCACCTCTCTCCTATTAATTCTCCAATCCCATTTTCGTCTTTTCAGGCTCGTTCAGACTCTAATTTTTGCAAACAAACTACGTAACCCCATGGATTTTGATGTTCTAGATCCAATGGTGTAGTCAGAATTTTCAATAGAGCTTTCTACAATATAGTCAGGGTCCCACTTCTTTATGCACAAATTTTAGCAAAAATCCCTCGGGAGGTCAAATCACATCCAGACGTCCCCAATATCAAACGAACGATTGCCCTAGATAAAAATTGATGTTTTAAAGCTAACTACACTATCAAAATTCTTATCTAAGACATAGTTCTCAAGGATATTGATTGGGTCAACTATGAACCAGTTCCGGTGGACAAATTTACAATCCATGATATAATTACATCGGATAGCTCCTAGCCTAATTTGACTATTTAGAAGCTAATGGAATCGTCAAAATTCTATTTAGAGGTCATTTACTAGGACTTTAACTAAAAACTCATTTTACGGGTATAACTTCCCTATTAACTCAAACTTTTACATAACTCCTGCATAACCTGACCAATAACTATCACAATAGTCCCCATGAATAACCAATGGTTTTGGATCATTATGCATATGCTCAAATCAACAAGGTAACCACAAAATTACAGAAATAACCTGAAGGGTCATTACAAAGATAGTCTGTAATGTTGTTGTATTTGAAAAGATTGTGTTTATAGTTTATGTACTAGAAGCTAAAATACTAATGGATTCCAGGTCTTGGGGTGTGTTTTGATATTTTATTTCTTTGTCTTCTTTATATAATACCTTATTTGATGGTAGCTTTTACTTAATAGGGTTGTCTTTCATTGGGTAACTCGTTGCGTATGATTTTGAGCTATGAGTTAGGCTTACCTAACAGTTGGTTGGGGTAGGTGCCATCATAACCTGAGAAATTGGGTTATAATAGATTGGTATTAGAGCTCTTGGTTTACTAGCATTATTAGTCTGAGTGCAATGCCTAGTAGAGTCATGTAGATCAGTGCGTAGATGTCTGTATCCCATTCCAGGAGGCTATAGATGCACTAGGAAGAAATTCAGATTTTTGATCCCTTGTAATTTACTTTTACCTTGAATAATCTCTAAAACTACTTCCTTGGATTCTACTCACATTTAGATGGATAGTAGAAATTCGTTAGCGGATATGTCTGTGGCGTCAAAACATCTGATTAAAGTTACAGTTGGAAACTCTCAAGCTGGAGGCGGATCAGTGGTTCTCATGTCAAGATCTAAGCCTGGGGCCTAGATGTGACACAATGCATAGGAACCCGAAGGGATCACCAAGCAAGCCTCTCCATATATCATTATACATCCTTGGTCACAGAAGCAAGAAAATACAACAAGAAGTAGTAAATCGGGATAAACAGGGCTAAGGGAAAAACTTCATAACATTAACATCAAGAGTATAAAGGAGTCAAAGCTCATAACATAGATACATAACATGTCCAACAACACCTCTACTATATACGATAAGAGCGGGGGCCAAGACAAAGCTACTGAGCTCACTCTCATAGTCAATACATAAGTTAAAGAGAAATGGTCTTAATAAAAAACAAGAGGTCATAAGTAACGTCCCCAGAATGGAGGACTCACCAACAAGCTTGAGCAAAGTCGTACTAGCCACGTGGAGGAGGATGCTCAAGTGGGACTCCGGTTCCTACATGGTGACATCATGTTGGCATAGAGTATGCATTAGTATATTTGAATGTACTACGTGTGTAGGATGCAATGCAACAATAGATAGGCATCATAATCAAGATGGTTAATTAGACAATAGATGATCATATAACAATATGACATAACTGGAAGATGCTTGAAGTAAATCCTATTTTCATAGAACATAACACATGTGTAGGGAGTGCCCATTCTTAGTGCAATCCAAGGCCTATCACCCGCTTGGAGAGGCGTGTGAGGTACAAACCCTTTCATGAGATTGTTGAGGTATAGACCACCCAATTGGTTAATGGGTACAAACCCCCAATATGGTTGACGGAGTACAAACCTCCAACATGGCTTACACCATGGCGTTGCTCGCAAACATTTCAATTGGTTAATGGGTACAAACCCCCAATATGGTTGACGGAGTACAAACCTCCAACATGGCTGATGAGTACAAACCCACAGTAAGGTTGATGTATAGTCGCACCATACCATCTATGGTGACCGAAGTACAAACCCTTGATAGGTTGATGAGTACAAATCTCCAACAAGGTTAATGGATAGTCACGCCCTACCACCCCTGGTGACCGAAGTACAAACCCTCTGATCGGTTATCAAGGTATGAAACCCTTGACATGGTTACCCAGTGTGCAACCCTCGAGTAGGGCATAGTCACAAGCTAACACTACATAGAAGAATATCATTTATACATTCATCACTCTAATCATCATATATTCATCATATACTTATATGCATTTCATCATCATTTCATCATCATTCCTTCCTCATTTCATCATCATATAACCATCATATACGATACATTTCATATCATTCTATCATCATATAATCATCATAACATCATTCAACTCATAAGACATGCATTGGACCCTTAATTCCTCAAGAAATCATAACCGGACATTTTATCAAACACTTAGAGAGTGTGTAGTGGTAGTGTAAAACCATTGGACCCTTAATTCCTCAAGAAATCATAACCGGACATTTTATCAAACACTTAGAGGGTGTCTAGTGCTAGTGTAAATCCATGCAAGTCAAGAGTGAAATCATACTAGTAAATTCAATATAAAACCTTCAATAGATAGTTGGTAATACCCTCAAGCAAAACACATCAAAATCCTTCTTCAAATCTCATATTAGGTCTTAGATTCATAGCTCAAAACATGGTAAAATAGTCATAATTTCATGAAGCTTTATCATAGCGTGCAGTGAATTTCATAATATGCAAGACCAATTTGTAAATCATCTTTAAATCATGCAATTTTGTGAAAAAAGAAGCTTGGGCATCATGGGCGAAAGGAACCCATGAAAGAAACCCATATTCTTTGGCTTTAGAGATGAACTTGATGAAGATTGTAGATGGAGACTTGAAGCTTGAGTGCAATACTTAAGATCCAAAAAGGGTTTTGAGACTTAAATTTAGGAGGTGAAATACTGGCTAAGTGTTTGAGTGAGTATTGGAGAATGTTTAGAATGATATGAGGGTGAAAAATGGCTATGTTAGGTATATTCATGTTGGGGACAGTTCGGCCCAAGACTTAAAAGTCTTGGACCGCAAGAAAAATAACTAGGCAGAATTTACATAGGTCTGTGTCTAGTCTATGATGTGGACCTATCGTGAAGGCTGAATTTACATATGTCCGTGATGGAGGCGCATCACGGTAGCATCGCGGATAGACGTTGGATAAACAAAATTACAAAAAATAAAATTGCTAATTGTTTGCTCTTAAATCGGGGTTAGACCCATTTTCCACTCACAATGACCCCGTAATGAAGAATATGAAGTCAAATTTTTGATATCTCACACCGATTTTGAGATATATGGAAATTATGATTTTGAGCACTTTCGTGGTACATTTTCAGACACTTTTTGGTGTCGTTTCAATATCTCTCCTTTGGAAATATTTGTCCCTGAATGTAAAAGAAAAATATATGAAAGACACAAAGATGACCATTTCAGCCCACATAGAGATGCAACAATGCCTTAGGCTTGACATGAGGACTGAACTTAAAACTTGAGATCATATAAAGGACTTAGATCAATACCTTAGGCTTGACTGGAGTGAAAGAGGTAAAGATATCGCTTTTGCATGTCAACTTTGGCCTCCCAAGTAGCACTCTCTACTTGTAGATTCCTCCAAAGGACATTAACGGAAGCCACCTTTTTGTTTCTCAACCTCTTCACTTGCCTATCCAAAATCTAAACCGAAACCTTTTCATATGTCAAATTATCCTCAACAACACCTACAACATCAAGAGGCACAATGGAATTCAGATTACCCACACATTTCCTCAACATGGACACATAGAACACTAGATGAACTAAATCCATTTCACTAGGCAACCTCAACTCATAAGCTACCTTGCCAACTCTCCTCATGACCTCATAAGGGCCAACAAATCTTAGACTCAACTTACCCTTTTTACCAAAACAAACCACACCCTTCATGGGTGACACCTTCAAATAAACCCAATCACTAACTTGGTATTCAATATCCCTTCTCCTCACATCGACATAGAAATTTTGGCAACTTTGGGCTGTCTTCAACCTTTTAATAATCATCTTAACCTTCTAAAGAGCCTCCATAACTAGATCTAGTCCCAACAAAACTACCTCACCAACCTCATAGAAACCAACTAATGATCTACAATGTCTCCCATAGAGAGCCACAAAAGGAGCTATACCGATGCTAGAATGATAGCTATTATTGTAGGCAAACTCAATCAATGGAAGTAAATTCAGCACTACAATCCGATATGATGGACAAAGGAATCCCATGCAACCTTACTAAGTCATGAATATACAACCTTGAATAATCTTCAGCCCTATATGTGGTCTTAACATGTAGAATGTGAGCTGAGTTTGTCATCCTATCAACCGCAACGCAAATGGAATCAAAACCCTTTCTAGTTTTGGGCAGCCCAACCACAACATCCATATTTATATATTCCCACTTCTAAATAGGAACAAAATAGTCTTAATACAAAACAAGAGGTCATAAGTAATGTCCCCGAAATGGAGGACTCACCAACAAGGTTGAACAAAGTCGTACTAGCCACGTGGAGGAGGATGCTCAAGTAGGACTCCAGTTCCTACATGGTTAGTATGAGTTAATACATTTGAATGTACTAATTATGTAGGATGCAATACAATAATTGATAGGCATCATAAATGAAATGCTTAATTAGACAATAGATGAGCATATAGCAATATGACATAACTGGAAAATGCTTGAAGCAAATCATACTTTCATAGAACATAACACATGTGTAGGGAGTGACTATTCTTAGTTCAATCCAAATCCTATCACCCGCTTGGAGAGGTATATGAGGTACAAATCCCTTCATGAGGTTGTTGAGGTACAAACCCCCTAATAGGTTGATGGGTACAAACCCCTAACATAGTTGATGGAGTACAAACTCCCCAACATGGTTGATGAGTACAAATCCCTAACAAGGTTGATGGATAGTCGCACCCTACCACCCGTGATGATCGAAGTACAAACCCTTGATAGGTTGATAAATATAAACCCCCAACAAGGTTGATAGATAGTCGCACCCTACCACCCCTAGTGACCAGAATACAAACCTTTGATAGGTTATCAAGGTACAAAACCCTTGACACGATTACCCGGTGTGCAACCCTTGTATAGGACATGGTCACAAGCCAGCACTACATAGAAGAATATCATTTATACATTCATCCCTCTCATCATCATATAGTCATCATATACATATATGTATTTCATCATCATTCCTTCCTCATTTCATCATTATATAACTATCATATATATTTATACATTTCATCATCATTTCATCATCATGCAATCATCATATATTCATCATAACATTATTCAACTCATAAAACATACATTGGAGCCTCAATTCTTCAAGAAACCATAATCGAACATTTTATCAAACACATAGAGGATGTGTAGTGCTAATGTAAAATCATGCAATTCAAGAGAGAAATCATGCTAGTAAATTCAATATAAAACCTTCAATAGATACTTGGTAACACCCTCAAATAATACACATCAATGCCCTTCTTTAAATCTCACATTAGGTCTTAGATTCATAGCTAAAAACATGATAAAATAGTCTGAATTTCATGAAGCTTTATCATAGTGTGCAGTGAATTTCATAATATTCAAGACCCATTTGTAAATCAACTCATGAAATTTTGAGGAAAATGAATCTTGGGAATTATGGGTGAAAAGAACCCATGAAAGAAACCCACATACCTTAGCTATAAAGATGAACTTGATGAAGATTAGAGATGGAGACTTGAAGCTTGAGTGCAATCCTTATGATTCAAAAAGGATTTTGAGACTTTAATTTAGGAGGTAAAATATTAGCTAATTGTTTGAGTGAGTATTGGGGAATGTTTAGAATAATATGAGGGTGAAAAATGGCTAGGTTAGGTATGTTCATATTTGGGAACACTTATACCCAAGACGTAAAAGCCTTCGACCGTAAGAAAAATAACTGGGCAGAATTTATATAGGTTTGTGTCTAGTCTATGATGCAGACCTATCGTGAAGGCTAAATTTACACATGTCCACGATGGAGGCGCATCACGGTAGCATCGCGAACAGATGCTGGATAAAAAAATTACAAAAAATGAAATTGCTAATTATTTGCTCTTAAATCGGGGTTAGACCCATTTTCCACTCACAATGACCCCGTAATGAAGAATATGAAGTCAAATTTTTGATATCTCGCACGAATTTTGAGATATATGGAAATTACAATTTTGAGCACTTTTGAGGCACATTTTTAGGCATTTTTTTGGATTGTTTCATGTCAATAGTTTTCAATATTTGCATCAGACTAGTTGGCTAGATTTCTAGAGTAGACTAGACATACCCCTACTTTCTTCTCTTCAGAATATGATCTGGGCCAAGGCTTTAGCAGAGGATTGATTTTACCGCTGTTTGGTATCAAAGCATTTCGTAGTAGAAGGACTTACTTTTCCCTATGTTTTAAGCCATGTGAGCACTACAAAGAAGGAATGCTTTGATACCATCAGTGGCAGTTATCAGATCAATGATGGATCTCCCCTACTTTAACTCGTTAGCCCTATATCAATAGTGTTGGGGTATCTTGGGTTAGATTATGGTGCCCCAATAGGCAGAGATTGAGCTTGGGTTCCCAAGATTTATAGTATGGCCATTTTGATTATGGGGTCTGATTAGTTGTAGCTTAATTTTCTCTGCAATCTTAATGACAAGCTTGATAGGTTCAGGGTCATGAGACTTTAGTGCAATCACTTAGGAGTGGTTCTTTAGGGGTTAGAGATGGTTCATAAAGTCTTATAAGCAGAGACTTCTATGATACGTCCAGCTAAAGATCTTAGTAGGGTGCCCTTGAACAAGGTGGTTCTAGCTTGAGCTAGGGCTCAAGGGGTTTTGATGCATTTCCTACCTACCATGGTTGCATTATTACATGGCGTTCATCATCAGGTTTTTTGATTGTGTTGCACTTGATCATTGGTCTAGAGATTTTCCTACGTGGGCTTTGATTTACTTGTCAGGAGATATTAGGCCTTGTCGCATATGTAGGAGATGGTCTATTGAGCTAGACAGTATCCCAGCTTAGGGGCAGTTGGACCGTCAACTAAGCTAGATAAGTGTCATGAGTTCATGTCATATTCGTCCGGAGATGGTACTCAGAGTGTTGCTGGGTGTAGTTTTGGTGTTCATATTGAGGTCGGTGAGGATTTTTACTTTCAATTTTGTAGTCTAGACAGAGAGCACGACTCCAAGTATCGAACATGATTATGTAAATTCTTTCTAGATCTTTCTTTGCATGGGTTATATGGGTGTTGGGGCTTCTCGCCCATTGTTACTTACTTGAGTTATAAATAAAACTATCTTATAATTTTAGTGTTTGCCTTATTTAATTTTATTTGCATGTCCCTTAGTTAGTAATAAATTTTTTTTAGTAGTGGATTGTTTAATATTAGAATTATATTTGCTATTGTGGTAGCATAGCACTTGTAATAGTGCTTAATTTACCTGTACTATTTGGTTTATTTATTATCTAGGCTTTCTAATTGTGTTTAGAATAAAAGGTTTCTCTACTACTACTATTAGCTAGTATGAGATTGCTGCTAAGAGTAAAATGTATGATAGGTGTGACCCTTGGGATGTGATAGTAGTTGGGGGTCCTTTTGATTGATTAGTTGGACCTAGTAGGCTTTGAAATTTCCTTAGCTTCATATTATTCTATGAGATCTTGTGGTTTAGAAATGGAGATTTTTAGTAGATGCTAGTGTCATATAGTCTAACTTTAGGTTGATGTGTTTTATTCCTGAATGAATGCTTTCTTTCTTGTAGTGGTCATTTCTTTGACTTTGATATCATGTGTTTCGTCTATTCAACCTTCAAGTCCTTTCTTTTGAGTTCTTAGCAAAGTAATTCTAGCTAATTGGAATGTGGGAGTATGTTTTTTTGTATTCTTTATCGATGATATGATTGGTTCTTTATGTGAAGCTTGGTAGCTCTCAAGGTCGAACAACGGGTTGGAATCAGAATGGTGGTGTATAATGTTTGTTTTAGGCTACAAAATGGTAGATTAATTTGAGAATAAAGTTTCTTAGAAGATTTATCTACAAGATAAAGTTAACTAAGCCTTGGGGTTTTCAACGTGTGATTGTTCTATGGAATCTCCATTTGGAGTAATCGATGGTTGTGGTGTTAGTTGGTTTGAGGGGTGCTGTGGAGATATAATTATTATTAGTTCTTGGTTATGCTTGGTAGCTGCATGGTTGGTGGGTGGAGTTCATGTTGTGGGGTCTTTTCTGGGCAGTTGTTATGTTCATTTTGTCACGTACTAGCATGACAGATCTTAGACTCGAGTAGTTGGTCTTAGTGCAACCTACTTGTTCGCAAAGTGGTTATCTTTGGGAGCAAAGTAGTTGGTCTAAAAACATTGTGTCAACTTGAGTAAATGATTTCTTTGGAGAAAGCATGATTCAAATATTTACTCCATTTAGGTTTTCTTATTCTAATAATTGTTTTTCCCTAATCTTCAAGTGTTGGATATGATTCTCTTGAGGCTAGTGTTGTAGAGTTTGTCAAATGTGATTCAGACGGCATAGGAGAGATGATGGATTCAGAGTCAACATTTTGTAATTTAGATAGTAGTTGTTTAGTATTCATTTTGAGGGTTATACATATCTAAATTTGGTAGCCTTAGCATGGTATTGGTTTTTTGGGTGATTTTAGATAATTCTGGATTAGGGCGGAGTTTGGAGATAAAGACAGGACTTAGAAGAGTTTTTGGTGTTTTTGAGTAAGTTTGAGGTTTCCTTCTAAGTCGGGGTCCTATCCTGGCATTGTTTGCTTCGTGGAGGGTGCTTGTGGGTATGGTGGAGAGTATAGTTCCAGCATCCTCATTCTTTTGTGCTTGAGACAACGCTTGTCCTTGACTTTCAAGGATGAAATTCCTTTTTAGTAGTGGATGTTGTAATGAACCTCTAGGTCATTTTATCCGTTCCCCTTTCCTTTCAGCATTTAGAGCTTTCCTGTAGTGACCCATGGTCATTTATGACTTGCTGGCACTGATAATTCAATTGCCTGGTAGTTCATTTGTTTTTTATACTTGCTTATGTATTTTGGAATTCCAGGAGTTTGAATGGTTGACTTTGGTCAAAACTCCAGGAAGATGGCCTCAGAATGAAATTCTAAAAACTACATTAGCTCCGAGATGGTCAAATTAGGCTAGGGGCATGGTCGACTTGAATACTGAGACCATCGATGTTAGTTTGTACTGGATTTTGTATTTTAGCCTTCAAAATTGACAAATAGCTTACTTTGGTCAACATTCTCTGAAATGTGCTCGGATGGTAATTCTGATAGTACGATTAGCTCCAAAATATCATGTTTCGTCAAGGAGGACCTTTCATTTAACTCCCGAGGCTTCAGACTCATTTCGAGCCTCTCAGAGGATTTTAGTTAAAAATGACCTTCGGAGTAGGATGCACTTTCAGTCAGAACAACCTCGATGGATATTTTAACTGCACTATTAAGTCCAAAATGTCAAATTTAGTAAGGTAGCATAGTTTGTCTGTGCACAGGGTGTTCTGACCGAATCCCAATCACCCTGTTCGAGTATTATTCTAACTCTTTGTTCAGCTGGTGTAGCACTTGTTTGTGCCTCCTATGTTACTCTTCGTGATCGTCAACCTAGTCCTTGTAATCGCAATGAAGGGTAGAAGTTACCCTTCATGATCGCAGCTTGGTCCCCACGATTGCAATAAAGTTTGGGAGTTCCCCTTCGTGTTTGCAACCTGGTCCTTGCAATTGCAATGAAGGGTGAGGGTTTCTCTTCATGATCATATACCTGTTCCCTACATTCGCAATGAAGACCCACAACTATTATTTAGTTTGGTTCAGCTCGATGTTTTGCTTTATTTCCTAAGTTTCAACCCCTATATTGTGAGTTCTAGTAGTCCAAATTGGACAATTCAAAGCTCTACCTTAAAGTAAATTTTGAGAGGAATCCATTGGTGAGCACAAAATCAGGGTTGGAAGCTTCATTTTAGGTAAAAATATGATTTTTGGATTTTTAAAATTGTTGTTATGCAATTTTTAGAAAGTGATATCCTGGTCATTTTAGACCCAGTTTTAGTGATTCAAGAGTCCGACTTATATGGAATTTCTTAAGGAATGCTTTTGTGAGCTTGGAATCTGAATTAGATATAAAATTTGAGATAAAATTCTGAATTTAGCTGTTGCTTTCAGAATTTTTCTACTAGATTTTGGGAAACTTTTGGATTTGATAATTTGAGCATTTGGAGTCCATTTCTAATGATTCTTAAGTCAGAATTGTGGGGTTTTCAGAAGGGGCATCATGGTGTGATTAGAAACTACTTTTTAGGCTTTATTGGGTGTAATTTTGATGTTAAAACTGCTGACCCTGTTCTTTTAAATTCATGTTATTATGAAAATATTCTTTGATTCTAATTCATTTATTTTTAGCCTTGAATTATGTCTCATTTAAGGTTACAAGTCTCCAATTATGTTTTTGACCTTTTTATAAAATTGATATTGAATTCCCATCACGGGTCTCATAATTTTGTTTTGACCTAATTTTTGGTTCGGCTCCGAAAATTGCATTTTTGATGTCAAGATATTTGTTTCATCATGCAGATCGATAATTATAGCATGTTGGTGATTGGAGGTGAGTCGGGTGTGGATAGCTATAGTGGAGTGGATTTTGATGAGTTGTCAAAATACAATACTTTTGATGCTTCAAACTTGGAATTTTGTGTGTTCTCAATGCGATGTTAATAGGTTTGATGTGTTTTTGTGTTTGTTTTGTAGGATTTTAGGGTTGTTATTGATTTTGGACAAAATATGTAGATGTTGCTGATTTTGAGGATCCACGAGACCCTTTATGGGTGGAGAGTATTCTACAGGC
Source organism: Solanum virginianum (assembly GCA_000787875.1). Taxonomy (NCBI): domain Eukaryota; kingdom Viridiplantae; phylum Streptophyta; class Magnoliopsida; order Solanales; family Solanaceae; genus Solanum; species Solanum virginianum. Next base: position 47,533 of record DF362019.1, read on the forward strand.
CATGAAGGAGGTTTCATGTGCAATTCCAGTAAGGCTTGGATTTTTAAAGTTTGGTCTACGAACATACAAACGAGTCGTGGAACACTTTACGAGTCGTAGATCAAGTCTCGTACCCTGCGGACCTTTAGTCATTATGCTTCTAAAACATCATACAAAAAGCCCCCTGAGCCTATGTTACAAGCCTGTAAAGTCCTAAAGTGATCCTCGTCCAAGTGACCGAAGGTATTAGTCATGAGTATACGGGCAAGTATATGGTATTAGGCATGATACATGAATATCTTTTGTGAAAGTGAGTGATTTTGCATAGTCCCAAAATTATACATAAAAACATGATTGAGAGTGAGATATGAGACTTCTTTCTGTGAGGGCACTTGCATTACGTTGTTAACATTAGACTTATTCAATGATTGTGGCTTGTTGATAGTACTTCACTTGTCATAGTTACATTGTTACATGCATTGATCTGTGTTGGTTTGCTGGATAACTATCTGATTATGTTTAGAAAAGTGGTTTGGGTATCTAGGCTTAAGTTTGATGAGGTGTATTCCATTAGATTATGGTCTGTTTGTTACTGTACTGCTTATAGCTTGAGTCCGCTGCTCGAGAACAAACAATAATTTTAAGTTGAGGTTGTTGATGTGCTATCAAAATACAACACTTTTGATGCTTAAAACTTGAAATTTTGTGTGTTCTCAATGCAGTGTTAGTTGGTTTTATGTGTTTTCATGTTATATTTCAAGGATTATAGGTTTGGCCTTGATTTTTGGAATAAAATACAGAAGTATAGTAGGTTTCATGTATTTTTATGTTTGTTTTGCAGGATTTCAGGGTTGACATTGATTTTGGGCAAAATATGCAAAAGTTGCTGATTCTGAGGATCCACGAGACCCTTTATTAGCCGTGGAGATTCTACGGGCTATGAAGGAGATTCCATGTGCAATTCCAATGAAGGGTGGATTTCTGAAGTTTGGTATACAAACATTCAGACGAGTCATGAAACACATATGAGTCGTGGATCATGTCTCATACACTGAGGATCAGAAAGTGAAGACCTGCAGAAATTTCATCAAACAAAACCCCCTATGGGCCATAGAACCTTTTCCTGGCCGTAGAGGGGTATCATAGAATCCAAGTCCAGAAATGAAACAACAAAGTGTGAAAGCCTGACTATGGGCCATAAATCACTATATGGCCCGTAGTGCACCTTGTAAAATGTGTTGACTTTGTTGTCCTATTTTATTTTACATTTGTTTTTTAAACATTATAAATATATTTTTAGGTTATTTTTCTTGAGAGGAGAGCACAAAAATAATAAGATATAGTAGAGAAAAATATTGGACAGTTTGAGAAACAGTTGTACACTTTAATTTCATCGTCTAATTACAATCTTGTGATTCTTATTGAAGAATGGATTTGCTTGTGATTAATTCAATTGTGTAAGTGCTCTATTATGTTATTTAAATTCATAAGTCTTTCATTTACACAAACCATGACTAGCTAAATCCACAACTAGGGTTGTGGGAACTATTAAGAACTAACAAGGTAAAACTTGATAAGTCATAATTCTTGAAAAGTATGCATGCATGTATTAATTAATTCTCTTTATTTTATATGTTTTCTAGTAGTGACGAACATTAGAACCCGCCTAGTGTTACTGACTGGACCAATGTAGTAATGAATAGAAAAAGAAATTAATTAACCAGGTTAACCTGCCTAGTGCTGCTGACTGGACCAAGGGAGTAATGAATAGGAAAATAGATTAATTAATAGGTTTCGATCGATGTTTCTCATCTAATCAACCGAACTGGGCCTAGGAGAGGTTGTACTGGGACAATAGGTAAGGGTTTGTAATGTCACATTGAGGGAATGGACCAAATCACGTAGTGAATTTCACCTCTCGCTTGGGCCAAAGGTTTTGGTGAACTTAACTTACCGTTCTGCATGCTACACAATAGAAAAGAATTAGGTTATCTAGTGATACTAAGTTAGGGAATCATGGTGAGCACAATACCCTAGTTTCTCTCATAAAAAATTATTTTAGTTTAGGAGATAAGTTGGTTAATAACCCAAATTGCAATATTGAATTCTTCTAAGTCTACTATATTCCCATGGGTTCAAGCCTAACGTTGGTGAGATTCTATATCTTGACAATGACCACTATATTCCTATGGGTTTGAGCCTAACCTTGGTTAGATTCTATATCTTGACAATGACTACTTTAGCCTAAAAAAGAAGATACAACTTGGGCGACATCAGATTTAAAGCACGCATGAACATCTTTGAGGTAGGCAGTGGCTACCATTCTTGACTAAGTTTTTATTGATAACATTTAGTATTCATTTCATGAAGATTTGGATTGTAATTGCCTTGTGTCCCTCCTTATTTTCCTTTTTTCTTATTTTCATGACCATTGGCCGAGCCATAGTTTAGGATATGCATTAGCGAATCTTAATTAGATCCATTGTTTATGTTTGCCATCGATATAGGGTGTTTAGTCCTATGTAGGGATCTTATAATTGACCTTAGATTAGGTTTAGCCTTAGGTAGTGAATTTCCTTTTTAGACTTTGCTTTAGGGTGGTAATTGTGTTACTTCATACATAGCTGTGTATTATTATTTAGGGAAGGATATAGATGGACTTAGAATGAGGTTAATCCATGGCGCGTGTTTGAGAAATTTTATAGTGGCTACAGTTTATTTTGGCTTCTAGTGGAATTTATTAGCGATAACAGGTTGAGCAAGTGATTGAGTTATTAGATGTACAACTATAGTTGTAGGACAGCTTATTGCTGCTTCATTCTGTGATGGAAATCATGGATTAAAGTGATGTTTGTTGTACGAAAAGTTTCTAGTATAGTTTCTGAGACAAAGAGGCTTATTGTGGCTATGGACTAGTTCAGTTGGCTCAGTTATGGACACAATATTGGCATTAGTTATTGGGGTAGTATTAGACCTAAGCATTATGTTGGGTCTCTTGGAACTTCATAATTGTATCCATAGTTATTGGTTAATGATGTTTCCATGGACTTGTACTCTTAACCTGTACATACTTGTGTTGTTATCAGTGGTTAGGCTTGAGGCCATGATGTTGGAGCAACTGGACCCCAAGTTAGTTCTTTTATCCTTTTCATTTGTAGTGGTGCATGTTCGATTTCTTTGATCTTGGATGACTTGTTTGGATGTTGGGTTGTTATGCATTGCATTGGTTGTTTATGTGTTCTCTTTATGTATTACGATCCTAATCATGCATTGTTTAGACATTATGCACAAAGAGTGAGAGGGATGAAATGGTTTTCCTGTAGTACTGATATGATACTATTTCAGAAGATTGTATGGATGGATATGTATCAAAGTTTTACTGGGATTTATATCACTTGGATCGTATATACTTTGGACTCGATACTTCAAGGTATCGAGGATGTACTTCTTTTTACTTGAGATTATGAGAGGTATCTAGGATGACCTCAGTTTTATGATTTTACAAGCTGGTGTGTTGGCGCCTTATCTACATTGGCTATTGTTATTCCTCCAGAATTACTGATAGAGGTGATTATTATGCTAAGTCTTGGTGTGGCCCAGGCAGTGTGTATTGGTGTCCCGTGCCCTCCTAGGTCTTCAAGTCGAGGAGATGTTATGTTAGGTGAAGGGTGCCATTAGTCCTACTTGATTAGTTTGGCTAGAGTAGGTCTTACGATACTTATGTTGATGCGGCGGAGAGATATCATGCATTAGATTCACATGCATTGCCATCCCTAGTATATTATTTGTTGTGTGGTCCCCTGATAGTATAGGATGTCGATTAGGGTTCTGTTTGTTACTTATACTGCTAGTAGTATGGGACGCTGGTTGGTTTTCTTTGCTTATATCCATACTGTTGTATTGTCGTGTTGTATAAATTTGGTTATTATGGTATGTATGATTGTTTCCACTGAATTGAGAGTGTGTTGAAATTGATAATCATGGTAGGTCTAATATTTCTCCCAGTTGTATAGGTATGTTCCAGAAGTTTGTCGAACTAGTACCTAGGTTGTTGGATTAGCCCAAGCCCTATAGTTAGTTTGATTGTTATTCTATACTTGCACTTTACTTACCTTATTATTCATGATATTTATACTTAAATCATTTTTGGAGCTCAGTCAGCCTATGCTTGCTGAGTACCATTTGCTTGCTACTCATACAACACTTATGCCTCGTGTAGATCATGGTGTGAGTTCCCAATGTTGATTGCTTATCGGTGCAGAGCTAGCTACGAATGACACTCATGTCATCCAGTCTATGGAACCTCTAACTAAAATAATCTAAAATAACTACTATGACAAGCCCACCGTAACCACAACTCAAAAGGAAAAGCTAAACCATAAATAAAGACTCCAAAGCCTCTGATTGCTAAGAGGCCTCACCAATGGCTGAATGAAATGCTGGTCCTCAACGGAGCATTTGCTGAGGAACTCTATCACCTGCATTTGCATTATTAAATGATGTAGGTCCAAAGGACGTCAGTACATGGAATGTACAAGTATGTAAAATAGCTAAAACAGGAGACTTAGGATAGGACACTTTACTCAAAAGTAGACGTCACGTGAAATGTATGAGCATGTCAAATAGCCAAAATAGGAGACTTAGGATAGGATACTATATTCAAAAGTAACTAAACATATCTCAAATTAGGATAGCAATGATAACAGATAGAGTGCATGCAGAAAATAAATACATATGCTGAAACTCTGTATGAAAAAAATTAGTTTACTTTAGCATAGGGAGTTTCTCTAATCAACAACCATCACTATAGTCTTATGATGATACAACATCTTGCCCACGCTGCCAGTGTCATCCCATACTTTTCTAGGGTAAGGGATGAAAAGTAGGAGAGTGGATCCATCTAAAAACTGGGCTATCTCAGTGCTATTGAGAAGCTATATTCTTGGTAGAATCCTATCCTACGTTGGCTACGTAGTTTATGAGTTCATGTTATTATACTCTTATCCATATTGATGCTCAATACTACTCCCAAAAATATAAATCATATGCTCATACTTAAAAGAATATAAACTGCTCTAAGCATTACTTTTCTTCTTTTTGGGACTTAGTCCAACTTAGCATTCTCTTAACTTCTCTCAAGACTGTCTGAAATCATAGGGTTCATGCTTTACTATTCATAAAATACTTATATTAATACTTTTCTTATGTTTGAGGCAAGAAGTGGGAATTCATAGATTTTCACAGTAACTTTAGGGTTTAATAGTTTAACAATTAAAATTAGCCTCTCAACACCTCAATATAGTAGAAAAATGCAGTAATTTCATGCTATTCTTCAAATATAGCATAATAAGAACAATTACTCAAAATAAAGAAATCTTGTTTCCAACTAATAACTTGATACTTGGAGAAAACTGGTAGTTACATGGTGGTGAAATAATGTAGAAGATTTTCGTAGTATACCTGTGAGAATTAGATTCTCGAAGAATTTGAAGAAGGTGCTTGAAAGCCATAGCTTTTGCCATTTTGAAACTACGTTATGAGTTTGGAGAGTGTTTGAGCGTTAATGAGTTGAAGAATCACGTTTAAGGGTTTGATTAGTTGAAAACTGATAAGTTTAGGCTTAAAGGGTGAGAAAAGATGAAAATACCCTTCTTTAAAATCATTGTTTAAGTCGGCTATGAGTCCATCTATGGCCTGTAGCAAATGCTATAGCCTGTAGGAACCTATCCGTAAGTTTTGGATAAATTTTGGGATCACTGGATCGATTCTACAAGCCCAATCTACCACCCGTAGATACGACCCGTAGTTGGGTTCGTCAATTCTGGCACTCAAAAATGAACTTGCAGAAGTTTTTCTATGAATTGACAGTATGGGCCGTAACTAAAACCACGACCCAATTTAGGTCGTAATTCCACTCTACACTAGTAGTTTGTCATAAAACAGTCATAACGTTTTACTCCAAAATCCGATTGAGGCAAAATTGGATATGTTGGAAAGCTAATTCAAAGAGCTTTAATTTGGTAGGTCATAGACCACCTAATGCTTTATATGTTAAGATTTATGGTTATTTAAAGTTGATAAATGCATACTCCAAATTGAAAAACTTGACTTGTAGGAAGGTTTTGAATTTGACTAAGCACTAAAGGTCTCTTGTGACCCGAATTCACTTCCAACACACTTTCCACATACATTAATGATCCTTAAAATGTAAGTACAACAAGACATTCCTAGGTTAAATCTTATGTAATTGCGATGGCAATTTGTCAGATCCTAGGAGTAGAATTATTAGGTGTTACAATATCTCTCCCTTGGGGTTATTCGTCCTCGAATGAAGATAAAACTAAGGAATATTAAACATGTTGCTACTGATGAACTAGTTTATCAACAGGGAGCTATCCGAATAACATATTTGTCATATTTAAGGATGTACCTCAGCTCAATTATTAGAATAAGAAATATTACCTCCATGCTCGTCATTGGAAGGCACTAATAGGTGAGAATATCTAACTTTCACATATGCCTCAGCTTCCCAATTGGCTTTCTCAATGAACTGGTTCCTCCACAATACTTTAACAGAAGCAATTTCCTTGGTTCTCAATTTGTGAACCTAATGGTCTAATATTTGAACTAGGATCTCTTCATATGACAAGCTGTCTTTGACTCTAAGACTCTCTATAGGCACAACTAGTGCGGGGTCTCCCAAGCACTTCTTAAGCATAAAAATATGGAACACTAGATGAATAACAGCTAACTCTAGTGGCAGTTCCAATTTGTATGTCACATTACCAATCCTCCCAATAATTTGGTATGAGCTGATATATCAAGGGCTGAGCTTCCCCATTTTTTCAAATCTCATAACTCCCTTCATCGGTGAAACCTTTAGGTACACCTAATCACCTACCTCAAATTCCAAATCTCTCCTTCTAACATCAGTATAAGACTTCTGCCGAATTTGGGCTGTCTTTAGCCTTTCTTGGATAACCTTCACCCAAATCTCTCCTTCTAACATCGGTGTGTGATTTTTGCCAGCTTTGGGATATCTTTAGTCTTTCTTGAATAACTTTCACCTTCTCCATAGTCTGATGGACTAAATCAGGTCCTATAAATCTTACCTTACCAACCTCAAACTACCCAATAGGCAACCTACACCTCCTCCCATAAAGGGCCTTATATGGTGCCATTTATATGCTAACTTAGAAATTATTGTTATAGAAAAATTCAATCAAGGGTAATGATCATCGTAGTTACCTTTAAAGTCTTATAACACATGCCCCCAACATATCCTCAAGAGTTTGTATAGTTTACTCCGCTTGCCCATCTATCTGGGGATGGAAGGATGTACTAAGATTCACCTTTGTACCAAGCCCTTTCTGAAAGGACTTCCAAAATTGTGTTGTGAGGTGGGCTTCTCTATCTGAAATAATAGATATGGGAACCCTATGCAATCTAATGATCTCTTTATTGTAAATATTTGCATAGTTATCAGCTGTATCTATTGTCTTGACTAGTAGAAATTAAGCTGACTTGGTCATTCTCTCTACTATTACCTTTATCGAATCATGGTGTCTACGAGATCGCGGTAAGCCTGTTATAAAGTCCATGTTAATCATCTCCCATTTCGAGTAAAGATAAGGATGAAGGGACTAAGGGAAGTTTTAGATAACCATAAACAAACAAGAGTCAAGAACATATCATTATTATATCACTTGCCCAACAACACTCTAAACATAGACTTAAGCGAGGGCCAAGACATTTTCCGGGTTCATCCTCATAGTATCAAGAGTTAACCATAGGAAATTAACATAGAGTCGAATAATACCTCTAGACATAGACTTGAGCGGGGGCCAAGACACTTTCCAGGCTCACCCTTATAATATCAAGAGTTCAACATAAAGAAATAACATAACCAAGAGTAGTATAGCTAGTGTCCTTGAATTTGAGGACTCACCAAAGCTTATCTTCAAGATATCACAACTAGCCTATATGATAACATCATGTAGGCATAGAGTATGCATTAGTACTTTGAATTTACTAAGCATGTAGGATGCAATGCAAGAAGAGATAGGCAACATAGTCAAAATGCATAATCATAAGCAAAAGATAGTATATTAACAACATGGCATGCATGATTAATGCTTTAATTAAAACATGCTTGTATAGAACATAATGCATCTGTAGGAAGAGACCATCAGCATAAACCAAGCAAACTAGTACTTGGAATCCAAGGCATACTGCCCTCTTGGAAGAAGATTGAGGTATCTACCCCTCAATGGGAAGTACGAGCTTATCACCCCCCGACAAGACAATTGGGATATCTACCCCTCAACATGGTAGCATGGGCTTATCACCCTCGACAAGGCAATTCAGTTATATACCCCTCAACATGGTAGAACGGGCCTAGCACCCCTCAACAAGGTGGTTGAGGCATATCACCTCCTCAACAAGGTTTGGTCAACTTTCAACACCATAGATACTTTTCATGAAATCATTACATACAAACATTCCTTTCATCATCATAAAGTCACTGGACTCATAATCCATATAATAGATCATCAATAACTCAAGAATCCATAACTAGACATTTTATTAGGCACTTGGTAGTTGTGTAATGCTAGTTCAAAATTATGCAATTCAAGAGTAAAATTGTGTGAGAAAAATTAATGTTAATCAACCCACCAACACTTGGTAACACCTCCATGCAAGATACATTGAAACCCTTTATCAATTCTCATAATAGATCGTAGGTTCAAAGCTCAAAACATGCTTAAACAGTCAACATTTCATGAAATCCTAACATAATTTATAATCAAGTTCATAATAAGAGATACCCATAGATAATCCAACTTAAAAACATGCAATTTACATAAAAAGGAAGCTTGGGTACCATGGGTGAAAGGACCCAGTGGTTGAAACCCACATATCTCAACTTTGGGGATTCCCTTGATAAAGATTTGAATAAAAACTTGAAGCTTGAATGAATTCCTTGAGATCCAAAAATTAGTTTGGGACACTTGAATTTGGATAAAATATTTGGCTAAGTGTTAGAGAGGATTTTGGAGAGTGTCTTGAATGATATGATGTTGAAAAATGACTAAGTATAAGAGTTTTTACACATGGGAGGGTATAGACCCAAGATACTAAGGCCTTGGGACCGAAAAGGAAACACTGGCAACAAAATACACTGATCAGCGCCCTGGCCGCGTCGTGCCAGGGGCGCCAACCTTACTGTTTTTCATAAATTTTAGAAAATAAATTTTTTCTACGGCTTCTCTAAAATTAGGATTTTACCTATTTCCAACTTAGATTTTCCCCACTAATCATGAATATGAAGTCAAATTTTTAATATAATGCATGAATTTTGAGATATATAAAAATTACAATTATGGGCATTTCCGAGGCACATTTTCGAGCTCTTTTTGGGCCGTTTCA
>DF362018.1:2887-13732 GCA_000787875.1 Solanum virginianum
ATTATCAAGAATTGAGCTATTTGAGTTGATGTTACATCGGAGCTTCATTGTAATTGCTTTAATGTCTATATTACCCAATTCTTGATAATGTTAAAGTAGTTGGTTGGTGGATACACCTTGTCTGTCTATACCATAGATGGGAAGATAACCTCAATGGACGAAGAGTAAAGCATGTGATTACTTTTGCATCTACTAGCAATGGAAGAGGTGGTCGTGGCCATGGCTGTGCTCAGGGTGGTGCATATTCCAGTAATGTATCATCTGTGTTGGCAACAGGTGAAACAATAACTGGCAGATGTTTCATCTATGGTGATGCAGGTCATTTTGTTCCCAGGCCAACATTGTTCCTTCTCTGCAGGCGTGATTGCTCGCCACCTTCATAAGTTTCAATTTTTTTAATACTAATGTTCATTATTTTGTTGTAGTAAATACTAATAGCTTGATTTCCTCTAACTGTATGTTAAATCAACAAGGGACTTTACAAATCAAAGCCTAAAAAGGAACAAATGAACTTGACCAACGTGTATGGATGTTTGGAGCACATGATTTTAACAAGCCAAAGCTAAAGGTTTGTTTAAAAACTCACTATATTTCAATAATTTAAAACCATAAAGAAAGAGTTAAATTACTATCTTTCGTATAATTCCCTCACCCACCCACCCTCTGCCCCAGCCAACATATCTAATACTTGACATATATAATAGAAGTGAGAATGTGATGACTTTTGTTATTGGAATTGAGTAGAGACAAAAATATCAATGTCTATGTCAGGATCTATATGAATAACACAAACTCATGAATGAGTCTAATTGCCCAAGTTATACATATCCACTACATAGTTAGATATCTAAAATAATAATTTTATATATTGATAAAATAATTATTCATACTAAAATCTCATTGTTTGTATTTACAAGTACAGTTGAATAATAGATGAAATGAAAATCACCAGGCAACTTCCACATAACACAATACTATCAGAGCCAAAACCTGACGTTTTTACACCTAAATAAAGCCAAAAATATGTCAGTTCAACCTTTTTACGCTAAAAACATCCTTGCCAACTTAAAGTAAGGTTTCAAGGGAGAAAAAGCTAGGGTTTGAATATAATCTTGTGATTTCCCCAACCTAGTTCAAGATTCAAAACTTCCAGGTACGTAAGAATAAGCAAAATATGGATTATGTTCTTCCATGTACCCTATAACCCAAATTGATGGAGTTATAAGTGAATTGAGTCTTCTATGGATGTTTCTTGATGATTTTTCTTAAATTATAACGTATTTATACATAATCTTGCATGAATTATAGTTTTTATGAATTAAATAGTTGAATTAGATGATTTTTCTGTTCTACATGAACCCTAGCAAGAATTCCTGTTATGTTTACATATTTTACTTAAATGAGTATACATGAGTGTAATTTGAGCCTATAGAGTCTATGGAATCCTTAAATGCTTTAACTCTACATTTACTTTCCTTACTGCTATGATTTAAAATGATGCATGACAGTCTTTATGAGTCATGACCTGAACATCAAAGGAATATAACCAAAGAGTTGGGAGTTGATGAGATGAATTGAGTTGACAAATATCCAATGAGACTAGATGAATGAGTTAACCATAGGGTTGATGTCTTATGAGCATATTGAGTCAAGGAAGGAGTATTAAGCACCGAATTGAGTAAGAGTAAGTCCAACTCGAACTTAATAACTATGTAGCTAGCATAGGAGAGGATCAAAACGTAAAATTGGATTTTTCCTATTGTCCCAAAATGAGGGCTTGATGTTACTGATTTTGGATTCACTGATGGGATGTGCCTTACCCTGGCAAGGTATGGGATGGATGTGCCAACAATATCACTTTATTGTATTATCATTGGCTCATAACTAATGGTTGTCGGTTAGAGAAACTCTCAAATAGGCCTTGAAAGTACTCTGAGTGGAATGAACATATATGGTGAATAGCTGGTCATTGTCTAAATTGTATTCTTACATTAGAACCTTGACTAGATGATTGAGTTTCCTACTTCTTTGAATTGAGCTATTTGAGTTGATGTTATTCTTCCTTTACATCTTTTTTTCGGCCATTTTACATACTCATACATTCTACATATTGACATCCATTTGGGCCTGCATCTTTTTCATGACCCAACCCTAGGTCCTAGACGTGACCGGAGAATAGGAAACCTGAAGGAACTCCAAACAAGCCTCCTAGCATATCATTATATATCCTTGGTGACGGAAGCAATGGAATACAATAAGAAATAGTAAATTGGGACAACCGGAGCTAAGGGAACACTTTCATACTATAAACAACAAGAGTTGATAGAGTCAAAGCTTATAACATAGATACATAGCATGTCCAACAACACCTCTATTGCATAGATAAGAGCGGGGACCAAGACAAAGCAACCGGGCTCACCCTCATAGTCAAGACATAAGTCAAAAGAGAAAGTCTTAATATATAGCAAGAGATCATAAGTAACATCTCTAAAATGGAGGACTCACCAACAAGCTTGATAGAAGTCGTACTAGCCATATGGAGGAGAAGGATGATCAAGCAGTATTCCAGTTCCTACATGATGATATCATGTAGGCATAGAGTATGCATTAGTACATCTGAATGTACTAAGTATGTAGGATGCAATGCGAGAAGAGATAGTCATCATAGTCGAAATGCCTAGAGATAGAAAATAGCTAGTGTAATAACTATATGACATGTATGATTAGTGCTCAAGTAAAACATGCTTACATAGGATATAACATATGTGTAAGAAGAGATCATTCACTATTGGTGGATCATCATACCCTACCACCCTTGGTGATTGAGCTACAAACCCTGTCAATAGGTTGGTGGATCATCGCACCCTACCACCCTTGGTGCCAGAGTACAAACCCCTCAATAGGTTGATGGGTACAAACCCCTAGCAAGGTTGGTGGATTGTCGTATGCTACCACCCTTGGTACTGGAGTACAAGCCCCTCAATAGGTTGATGGGTATAAGCCCCCAACAAGGTTACCCGGCAGACAACCCTAGGGTAGGGCATGGTCACATTCTAATACTATATAGGAAGCACCATATATGTGCATTCATTTTATCATATCATCATAATATAGTCATTCAACTCATAAGGCATTCATTGGACCTTCAATTTCTCAAGAAATCATAATTGAATATTTTATCAAACACTTAGAGGGTGTGTAGTGCTTGTATAAAACCATGCAATTCAAGAGTGAAATCATTCTAGATAATTCAATGGAAAACCTTTAAGATATACTTGGTAATACCCTCAAGTAATTTAAATCAAAACCCTTCATCAAATCTTACAATAGACCTTTGTTTTATAACTCTAGAACTTAGCAAAACAGTCATAATTTCATGACCTTCAACATAGTGTGTAGTGATTTTCATAATAAGATAGACCTAATTATAAATCAACTTTAAATCATGCAAATTAGAGTAAAAGGAAGTTTGGGTATCATGGGTAAAATGAATGCATCGTTAGAACCCATATTTTTGTGCGTTGGGTCAATTACGAAATTTGGGACCAATGTCATAATATTTAGAAAATTGTGAACTTAAGTGTAATTTTGAAAAGTGCAAGAGATCAAGTGAGAATTTTTCTAAAAAGGGTGTGTATACACTTATATGTGTACACATATAGATATATGCATATATGTATTTATTTATTTAAGACCCTTCATGAAATTTTTGTACAAGTGTAATTTTATTAAAAGAATACATAAAATTTTGTAGAACCTAACTATTTGTTAAGATTAGATTGGATCATATTTCAAGTGGGACCAAGATCATTTAGGAAGGCCTTATCTCTTGTTTTATTTATACATGTAGAGTGTTCCTTGTACAAAAAAAAAAGAAGTCTTGTACATAGAAAAAAAAACGTCCAGCTCCTCCAAAAAATTTTTGCTCACTGCCGTGAACAGTAGAGCCATAAGAAATTCGGTTTTCTTTGATCTCTCAACTATTTAAAGCTTCAAGCCTAGTATATTGAGTCTCCTAAGCATCGTGGTAGCATTGTGTTGTCGGGAAATCACTTGGAGATTCGAATTTGAGGATTGAAGTTCTTGAAGGAGTTTTTAAGGTATGTGACTTTTCTTTGTATTTGAGTTAAACTAAAGCTTGTAGGTGTATTGGGGAGTATTGAATTGAAAGAATAACCATGAAATCTTGCTTGGCTAGGTGAATTTTAAGCTTTGGAGTGTTGGGGTTTGAACTTGGTATATATGTGTGTATGAAATTATGTGGTCCTAAAATCTTGATTATGTGTTTTATTAACTTGGAAATGGATTATAGGGGAGAAAAGAAGTAGTGGAAATGGTTTGTATAAACTCAGGAAGATTGTGGTCGAATTGGGCCTTTATTTGTAATTAATTGTAGCATTTTAACATTGGGAGTTTACGTTGGACGTTGGATTGTTGTGTTATGATTCTTAGAGTATTTTGAGGTGATTGAGTACGCTAGATATGTATATAATCAGTGGGCTGTCTAGATTTTTCAGTTTAGTAAGAAAGTAAAATGTAGCGCTTTGACGTTGTGAGATTCCGGTTAACGTTTGAATAAGGTAAATGGATTCTAAATGTATGTAGAGATGTGTGGGCGTATTAAGTACATACATAATGTGTATGATGCCCCTGATTTTTAGTTTTGATTAGAAGTGGAATTTGTTAGTGAATTAATGAAGTTTCGGACTTGAAATGATTCATTGTTATTGTGTGACTATTGTTGTTACTGTTGTTGATGAAATGGGGCCAAGATGGGGTCCCGGGATGGTCTAATTTAAGGGAAAATGCTGGCAAAATTTCTGTGGAATTTTGGAGAAAAATTTAGAAGTTAAAGCCGTAATGGGATCTAACTATGACGCTATTGTGATGTTTGTAGACATTGGGTGTTCGAAAGAATAGTTTGAAGTAGTTTGACATTGGAATTAAGTGAGCAAAGAAAGAGAGGTATGTAAAGTTTTCCTTCTCTCGGCATGACTAGGTTTGAAATATAAAATATGTTACAGTTTTAAAAGTTCCTATATGTCTCCAGTTTGAGTTCAAGTATACATTTGTTCTTTCCTAATAACTTTGAGGAAACAAGTTCTCTCTTGATTCCTATGAATTCCAAAGTTGTATTTTGAGGAAGTTTCATTCATAAAGTGTGATAAGTTTGTAAATTATGGGAGTTTGATCCGTTTGTTAATTACAAAAGTTTGATAGTTGTGTTAACTGTGGGAATTGGACAAGTTTGTGCTTTATAAAAGTTTGACATGCTTGAAACCGTCTGTGTTCTAACACTTTGAAATTCATAAAAGAAGTTAAGGTAAGTTGTCTATATCACTAATGCGGAACATGAATCATTTGCTACTACTTTGGCAAGTTTATAATCATAATTTAAATGCAAACATTAATATTCTACTATTCTTATGAAAGACAAAGTGGCTTAAACCCTTTCTAATTCATCATAGAGACTTTAATTTACCAATTTTGACAACTTGGGTAAAGATGGAGAATAACTACTATGTGAACTCTGATAGGAGCAATTTGGCATAATTAAGGTTTTATTTCCAGACGTTAATACTTTTGATACTAGTAAGGCTTATTTGCAATCATGAACATATAGCCAAATTTTGTTAACGTGAGAAAGTTGGATTTCTACAGTTCGCAAAATAAAAGTGGGAAACCTCAAAGAAGGGCTAGCATAGTATAAAGACATTTTCTCTCATTAGCAAACTTAAGTTTGAAATAGTGTATGTTTGCTATTAGTTATACCTGTGATCTTAAGATCTGTAAGTTGAAAGTTTGATGGTTAAAGTTGGTAAAACTATGAAAGTTGGATAGATTGATTATCTATGAAAATTTGGTAAGTTAGTGAGTTGTGAAAGTTGAATAAGTTTGAAATAAATTACATTCGCTTTTAGTCATTCCGGGGAATA
Organism: Solanum virginianum; assembly: GCA_000787875.1. Classification (NCBI taxonomy): domain Eukaryota; kingdom Viridiplantae; phylum Streptophyta; class Magnoliopsida; order Solanales; family Solanaceae; genus Solanum; species Solanum virginianum. Next base: position 8,824 of record DF362018.1, read on the forward strand.
ATAAGCTTTATACTTAAGTTTGCATCTTAAAAATTCCATGAAGAGTTGAAGCTAAAAAGAAAATGTAGTAGAGTGGAAACCAAATGGTCTCGAAATTAAAAACGCTTCTAGCTTTTGAAAGGAATTCCAAAGTACTTAAAGATCAATTAAGACTCTTTTAGCAACTTTTATAATATAAGTAAGGTGTGATCTCAAAGTTGAAGAATGAGAAAGTCTGGTATTTAAAGGTTGTAAATTTAAAGTTGATGCTCAAAGTTGGTTAATGGTTAAAGTGTGGTAAGTTTGTTCATTTTGGAAGTTTGATAAATTTGATGAATTCTGAAAGGCGGCAAGTTTTTCAATTACAGAAGTTTGATGAGTATATAAATTGTGAATATTTGGTAAGTTGGAAACACTATGGGTCTTAGCACTTTGGGAAATGTAAAAGAATTTAAGACAATCTATATGTTATTATGTTTTGATAAGACCATGTCACTACCGTCTTGGGATTTCTAAGAACTTAAGAAATGATATGTTAAGTTCGAACTTGGATTTTATGATGAATATTTTGTGCCGATGATTATGCCCAACTTTGTTTGTGCTTACTATGATAGAAGTATGGTTGTGATTCAATGATATGTTACGTTCGGCATTATGTTATGTTTGGCATCATGTTGTATTTGGCATTGTATTGCAATTGGTCTGTTTGATATGTTGGACTACGACCTATGAGTGCAGCGGTCTTCCCTAGCTCACTTATCAGTATTTTGACCTGTGGGTGTAGCGATCTTCCCTGGCCCACTGTGAATGCAATGGTCTTCCCTGGATCACTAATTGGTAGCACGACTTGTTAGCGCAGTGGCCTTCCCTGGCTTAGCACGACTTGTGAGCACAGCGGCCTTCCCTGGCTCATGTAAGTGCAGCAGTCTTTCCTGGCTCACCCATCTGAATTATATCATTTCTGTGTTCAAATTGTGAGTGCAGCGGTCTTCCCTGGCTCACTTATCCTATGATTGATATTTTGGGATGTATGATGGCTCACTTATCTCATGGTTGTGATGGTTGGAAAGTAAATGTTATGATCTAAGTCTGAACTTTGAACGGAAATATTTTGATAATATGGATATATATTTAACATTATACTTGGGCTTGTTTGCTATACACCATTTATTCTGGTAATTAAATATTTTGAGATTCTAGGTGTACATTTGACCATTGTACATTTTGCCTTAGTTTGATAATTTGATCAATAAAAGTAATATTCTTGATGTTCAGTTTGTAGATATGTGAAAGTCTGGAAGAATCTTGTGTAATGATTGAAACCTTTGCTGTGAACTAAAGGAAGTTGTTTATCCGTAGCTTTTTGATATAGCAATGGTATATTAGGAAGTTGCTGAAGTTGTCTCAGTGATCTGATGTTAGTCTTTGTCATTCTGATATTTGATTTCCTTATTCAGATGTTCTTGTTGTGATTTATTCCTTAGCCACCTATGATATGGCATCTCATGTATCCTATGTTAGTTGTTACGTTTGGCTTCTATACTCCTGTAGTGAGTTATTACCCTGGTTTGGGTTTTTGAAAGCAAGTATGTTAGTATTTTGAATCCGTGCTTACCGTAAGTATTTCTGATATTTTGAGTAGACAAGTAACCACTGTACTTTGGTTTAATACTTATCCTGATATATATACTCTGTACATGCTGCTTTACATATTCAGTACATCTTTCGTACTGACCCCCTTTATACGGGGGCTGCGCTTCATACCCGCAGGTATAAACGACCAGAGTAGCGGGCCTCCAGCTTAGGACTCCTGTTAACGGTTTGAAGAGCTCCCTTGCCTCGGAGCCACTTTTGGTATATTTGCTATTTCTGTAGTATGTATTCTGTTCAGTTAAGGGTATGACGGGGGCCCTGTCCCGTCTTATGATCCAGTTCATTTGTTAGAGGTCTATGGACATCCTGTGAGTGTGGGCCATGCTAGAAAGTTGGTATAGTATGTATATATGCTAAGTACGTGAGACATAACTGTCAGTCTGGATACTATGTACATATGTTGTGTTTGTGGGGCGGTTTAACCGCAGCGGTGACCTTGTCGGCCCGCTTATATAAGTATGTATGCTTGTATGTTTGTACTGTGTACTGGGAATCTTCTGTTTGCAAGTGGTAGTCAGTAAAACAGAGGAAACTCTGTCAAAATTTTTGAAAAAAATTAGACTCGGGTTAAAGTTTGGATTTAAGTTGGTGCCCAGTAGTGTATTTACGTCTGAGTGTCTAATTCGGGCATAAGTCATGGCCCATGGGATTTGGGTCATGATAGAAGTGGTATCAGAGCAGTTAGTTCTCGGAGTGTCCATAGACCGTGTCCAGTAGAGTCTTGTTTATCGGTGTGTTGTGCACCACATCTATAAACAGGAGGCTACAAGACATCTAGGATGTTACTCTTCATTCTGATCTTAGAATCGCGCGTTAGGGCAGTGTTAGTAGGGTGATTCCTATCTGATAAAATTGTTTTGGTTTCAAAGATGTCTTCGAGAAAGACGCCAGCTGCCCGAAGGGGCAGGCCTGTAGCAGTAAGTGGGACTATTTTGAGTTTAATGGAGTTATTAAAGCTTGTGATTGGGTATGTAGGTTATGCAGTAGTATGTTATATTGGGATTAAAAGTTAATGCCTAATTGTTATATTACGATCATTGTGGCGAGAAGGAATGAGTTGTGGATCATTCATAAGTACCTGGGGATAATGTCGTGACTTGTACGGTCGTTTGACATTTGAGGGCGAATGTTCCTAAGGGGGGAAGGATGTTACAACCCATATTTTTGTGCGTTGGGTCAATTACGAAATTTGAGACCAATGTCACAATATTTAGAAAATTGTGATCTTAAGTGTAATTTTGAAAAGTGCAAGAGGTCAAGTGGGAATTTTTCTAAGAAGGGTGTGTATACACTTATGTGTGTACACATACAAATATATGTATATATGTATTTATTTATTTAAGACCCTTCAAGACATTTTTGTACAAGTGTAATTTTATTAAAAGAATACATAAAATTTTCTAAACCTAACTATTTATTAAGATTAGATTGGATTATATTTCAAGTGGGATCAAGATCATTTAGGAAGGCCTTATCTCTTGTTTTATTTATACTTGTAGAGTGTTCCTTGTACAAAAAAAAAAAAGAAGTCTTGTACTTAGAAAAAAAATATCCAGCTCCTCGAAAAATTTTTTGCTCACTGCCGTGAACAGTAGAGCCATAAGAAATTCAGTTTTCTTCGATCTCTCAACTATTTAAAGCTTCAAGCCTAGTATATTGAGTCTCCTAAGCATCATGGTAGCATTGGGTTGTCGAGAAATCACTTGGAGATTCGGATTTGAGGATTGAAGTTCTTGAAGGAGTTTTTAAGGTATGTGACTTTTCTTTGTATTTGAGTTAATTAAAGCTTGTAGGTGTATTGGGGAGTATTGAATTGAAAGAATAACCATGAAAGCTTGCTTGGCTAGGTGAATTTTAAGCTTTGGAGTGTTGGGGTTCGAACTTGGTATATATGTGTGTATGAAATTATGTGGTCCTAAAATCTTGTGTATGTGTTTAATTAACTTTGAAATGGGTTATGGGGGAGAAAAGAAGTAGTGGAAATGGTTTGTATAAACTCAGGAAGATTGTGGTCGAATTGGGCCTTTATTTGTAATTAATTGTAGCGTTTTAACATTGGGAGTTTACGTTGGACGTTAGATTGTTGTGTTATGATTATTAGAGTATTTTGAGGTGATTGAGTATGCTAAATATGTATATAAGCAGTGGGGCTATCCAGATTTTTCAGTTTAGTAAGAAAGTAAAATGTAGCACTTTGATGTTGTGAGATTCCGGTTAACGTTTGAATGAGGTAAATAGATTCTAAATGTATGTAGAGATGTGTGGGCGTATTAAGTACATACATAATGTACATGCTGCCCCTGATTTTTAGTTTTGATTAGAAGTGGAATTTGTTAGTGAATTATTGAAGTTTCGGACTTGAAATGATTCATTGTTATTGTGTGACTGTTGTTGTTGCTGTTGTTGATGAAATGGGGCCAAGATGGGGCCCCGGGATGGTCTAATTTAAGGAAAAATGCTGGCGAAATTTTTGTAGAATTTTGGAGAAAAATTTAGAAGTTAAAGCCGTAAAGGGATCTAACTATGATGCTATTGTGATGTTTGTAGACATTGGGCGTTCGGGAGAATAGTTTAAAGTAGTTTGACTTTGGAATTAAGTGCGCAAAGAAAGAGAGGTATGTAAAGTTTTCCTTCTCTCGGCATGACTAGGTTTGAAATATAAAATATGTTAAAGTTTTAAAAGTTCCTAGATGTCTCCAGTTTGAGTTCAAGTATACGTTTGTTCTTTTCTAATAACTTTGAGGAAACGAGTTCTCTCTTGATTCCTATGAATTCCAAAGTTGTATATTGAGGAAGTTTTATTCATAAAGTGTGATAAGTTTGTCAATTATAGGAGTTTGATCCGTTTGTTAATTACAAAAGTTTGATAGTTGTGTTAACTGTGGGAATTGGAAAAGTTTGTGCTTTATAAAAGTTTGACATGCTTGAAACCGTCTGTGCTCTAACACTTTGAAATTCATAAAAGAAGTTAAGGTAAGTTGTCTATATCACTAATGCGGAACATGAATCATTTGCTACTACTTTGATAAGTTTATAATTATAATTTAAATGCGAACATGAATATTCTACTATTCTTATGAAAGACTAAGCGGCTTAAACCCCTTCTAATTCATCATAGAGACTTTAATTTATCAATTTTGACAACTTGGGTAAAGATGGAGAACAACTACTATGTGAACTCTGATAGGAACAATTTGGCATAATTAAAGTTTTATTTCCAGACGTGAATACTTTTGATACTAGTTATCGGTGTGTTGTGCACCACATCTATAAACAG